>JTDE01004356.1:31456-66548 GCA_014338405.1 Paragonimus skrjabini miyazakii
TGGTACTGAATGATAGATAACCATCTAAAGCTTGAACCAGTTTGACGGGTTCATTAGGCTGTATTGTGTATAGTTGAGATATTCAAAGAAACAGAACAAATTTTCGCATCAACATTACACAACAATGTAGGCTAGTTTCTTGTAAAAGATGGTCAAGATAGCAGAGGTTCTAATGGCAGAACATTGGACCAGAAACCGGAAATAATATCGATAGTTCTTGAACTTTTATGCCACAATGGAACACAATGTTATCAAGTGATAACGGATGGACTGGACATAGTGTAATTAGATAAACACACCGGGTCATGGTCAGTTAGAAAAATAAGGACTAGAACGTTCGACGTTTCATTTATAAACTTCTCGTTCTCTTAAGTCAGTCACGAAGTAAATTGTCACATAAAACAGAACAAAGTTAAATAGGGCAGTGCGCTTCATACACCGACCCAATCACATACGGAACGTACTTGGGTGATTGGCTTTATAGTGTAGTAACGTGAAGTTTCGGGTAATGCCATGAAGCGCTGCTGAGTGCGCATAACTCGTGCAGGATTGTTCAAAAGAAGGAAGTTTGGTTCCTGAAATATCATTTCAAAAAACAAGTTCATTAGGTGCATGACGGAGAATGAATGGAAACATAATGTGTTAGTCACATACATTATAAACCATTGATGAAACGAGCAAACAGCTAAGCAAAATCTACTATGATACAAACTTAACGGACTCGTATGAGTAACTCAAGAGTACTAATAGAAAAATGACAAAGCCAGTGGAATTGTTACCGCTCAAAAACCCGAAGAGAATGCATAACCAACCGAAGAAGTTGAGTAGACGACATCCGCCAGTCAATCGTCTCAAGTTGGGACAAGGATATACATATATAACAAAAAAAAAACAAATGTAAGTACACCCACCTTGTCTTCTTTTTTATCCTCAACCGGTTTATCCTCCTTTGGGGTTTCCGGAACGACTGTATCTCTGAAAAGCAAAGTGAGCATAACGATGAGTGCGAATATGACACAAAAGTATATACTAAGGCTCCTACCATTATAGGTGTCTAAGGAGCATGTACATGGCTCAACGAAATCGACAACGAAAGATGACGTTAATTTTAAAGACAGTGAAGCCCCTTCGCCTGTCATGGACACATTATGCCAACGATGACCCCATTGAACGTGCGGAAACAGTGGATAATTAATGAGGATATTACTGTCTGAATATATCAGGGTTCGAACGCACACATACAGAACACAAACGCCAGTTTGCAGAATGGCTCACACTTTTCTGTCGTTAACCGGCTTTCATAATGTGTACGTAAGTTATGAGCAGGTCAGGTTCTGTGAGACATAAATGAGAAACTCGGAAAGGCTCCTAAAGTTGGCCCTACTGAGTCACCAAATTGTTAGAGATACCCAAGTGCCAAACAGAAACCTACACATCCATCTTTTCTTCTTTCCCTGATTCCTTAGTCTTTCGTTGTTGTTGTTCTTTGTGTTGCTTGCGATCTGCTTCCTTTTTGCGCTGTTTGGCTGTAATACTGAGGATGGCAGTTTCGACCTTTTCGCGCTTCTTCTCCTTTTCGGGCTCTTTTGAAATGCATCGAAAAAACAAAACAAAAAGATTTCAGCAAAGCAGATGGAAGATATATGTTGAGATAAATTAACAGTTCGCTTGTTCACAGACAAAACATGCGGATTATACATACTAGAGAGAAAGTGAGTACACATACATACCTTCACTCCAAGTAGTCTGTAATTAAGACCTCGGCATGTTGTCTCAGCCACTTTCTTGCTCACTAAACCATAAGTTCAGATTAGTTGACGCGAATGAACATTCACACACAGAGGCGACGAAATATGTTTGAGGAACTAGCATTCCATTTCCTCGAGGTACAGACGAATGGAAAACGAAATGCAGTGATTCACTACTATCAGCCAATGGGCCAGTGACTGTGTGATATTGAGCGATGAACACCATACCCGCCTCTCTTAGTTTCCTCAACTATTGCGCTAACTTTCGCCCACACGCTGAAATCGATTAGCCATTACGTGGTTGGTCTGCAAACGAGCAAGCATCTACCACAACCCCAACAGTGGTTGAGGAAGGTTTTGCAAACAGTTGGTCCCAGTGACCACCAGCGAGGTGATGGACAGCTGTTTCGACCTAGTTGGGTCTCATCGGTAACACGCACTTCGGAGAACCGAAACCACGGCCCGTGAATAAACGGCAGATCAATATACCTTAGAGTCGCGGCCAGCGGGGATACAGGAAGGTATGCGAATTGGATTCAATCTATGACCCAAAGGAAACGCAACTGCTAAGGAAATTAATTTGCATGCCATCCCACAACCCCGCGGTATAGTGAATAAGTGCTCGGTCTACAGTCTGTTGCCCATTTATGGGTCGCGGGTTCGATTCCCTGGCGTGCGTCGTGCTGATGAGACCCAACTAGGTCGAAACAGCTGTCCACCACTTTGGTGGTGGTTACTGGGACCAACTGTTTACAAAACTCGTCCCTCCACTGAGGCTAGCGGAGACTTGGCTCTAAGCGCGGAGAATGCTTGTAAAAGATCCGTGTATTCACAAAACTCACCCAGGCAGGAAAGTCTACGGTTAATTGTCTGCTTGAACCGTCACATAATAGTGACAGTTGACTACCCAGAGGTGACAACTGGGTCAATCAAACAATACTGTTAGGCCCAGACATACAGGGTTCCGGAGCAATTCTGGTTGAAATGGAGCATCAATAGTCACCGCAGAACTTGGAGTTGTGGCTCATTACGTCAGACTGCTGCATCCTAAGCCAGCCTGTTTCATTAACAAGATTTTCGATGTCCACAAGAGGACCTTCCTTATAACGAGCAACCGAGAAGTAATATGCTCACAGAAAACAATGATTAAATTCTCTACGAACCGTCACACATCTGACACCAGGGTGCCTGAAACCTGTATATACACACCAGGTGGTCCATGGAAATGCAAACGGTTTGTTTCGACGTACACTTGGGGACCCAGCCAATTCTGTTCCGCATTCACAACTATTCCAGTTGTATGGCTTATGTACATACACACACATTAAGAATAAGCCTTGCATTTCCCAAGTAGAGGACGAAAACAGATCTTCTACACTTTCGTGAGCAATTTAGTGTAAATAGTGTAAAATGAACGAATAGTGTGAATAGCAACAAGACCAGTTTAGAGGCTGGGTAGAGAAACCTGTGACGTAATAGCGTAACGGACAGGTTTTGCGAGAGTACATTAAGATGAAGACGTTATAAGCTTCGGTACTTACGTAACGGTTGAGGATAGGCAAATGTGGATGGCTTTGCATTAGACCGGAATTGCATTTTGGGCATCTTCAGGTCTTTGTTCAACGCGATCAGAGTGGTTGGGGTGAGCGCAAGACTGAGGAAGTTAGTGAGTGGGTACCAAAACCAAAAATTTTGGAAAAGTAATAGACCGACAGCTGCAACCATGTTGTTATTCCCTGAAATGATAAGGAAAGAAAAAATAAAATGAATTTAAAGCTGTTTACGTTTTGATGGAATTTCGGCACATTTGACAGAAATCACTACAGATGTTTGTAAACTGTTTCCAGCGCCACTGTTCCGATAATATGACCTTTCAGTTTGAACATCACCCACAATTGATCGCAGCTGTCGCATTCCCATAGACTATCCAGTCGGCCCCTTTCGAAAAAAAGCACTAGACTCGAGTTTCGCTCTCATTAGAGCTCGTCAGTAGTGCACATCATTGCCACCGCCGGGACTTGAACCACGGACACGCTGTCCATGTGGCAACCGTGTTTACCATTGCGCCAATGACTTCACATTAGGCACGACCGAATTATCATATGTGAACGCTCAACCACTTTCGCTTGCGAGTAATGACCTTTGTTGGCCGTAGATTGTGTCCCTATTTGTTTGACAGTTTTCAGAAGGCACGGACGGGGTCAGACGACAGCATTTTACGTTCTGTCTAACACTTTAAGATGCGATTTACGGTTTCACAATGCAAAATGATCCTCAGAAACGGCGATGACGAGGTCACTGAGGTTGTTCGATTCGTGAACTAAGGTTGCTATATTATTAGTGATTAGAACGTGTAAAATCAAGCCGGATGTTGTATTTCTGAAGTTCGTACAGTCTCCACCAACCTGGGTAACTTTTGGTAACAACATTGTTTTACATAAGCGTATAGATAAAACGGGCTTCTTCCACAGCTGTGAAAAGTGACCACTAAAGATCCAGAACGTCAAATGTGTCGAGCTCCTCAACAATTGAAATTTGCCTTCAAGCACACGCATTGAATTGCATGGATTTATGGTCCTGTAGTTTACTCGTCTAAATTCTGGGAAATCGGTTTTGGAGGGTTACGTCATGCAGTAAGAACATTAAACCACCATCAAAGAATCTGTACAATTCTTGTGAAACCCCTAAATCACTGGATAAAAACACAAGGTGGTTAGCCAAACTCGACAGAAGGGAATAAAAACGGGTACCAGCAAGCTAAGAACTGTAATTTATGTTCGTATCTCAAAATGCTGACCCACCTAGACTCAGCTCGGAGTCGGTAAAGGAGCGGGTCAATAGTGCAGATCGGTAGAACGGACGTTACCATTTTCCGACCGAGTTATTTGTGAAGTAAAGAAGAACATAAACTGTGGACGTTACCACATAATTACAACAATTTAGTTGGGATCACGTGTTACTTACGGATTTGCAGGTATCTTGGGTTTGGGTGTTTGAACACAGACTGTTAGACAATGAATGCACCATGTTTCTTACATATTTGTATTTTTTCCATTTCAGTAATAGTGAAATAAGATTTGATTTGTTTGTCTTCTTGTTTTACAAACATTCCAGCAAGTAGTACAAAGGTGGCAAAGCGTTTAAACCGGTTTCGTTGTCTACCGGACAGGGAACAGATATAGAAATGAATCACAGAGGTCTTCAGATACCACTAAAGAAGCTCAATTTAGATCAATAACTCACTATTCCTAGTCACGCGGAACTCCTTCACTGGTTGACAAAGGGTAATACACACGTTGGTACATTTTATAATATTTTGTGTTATTTGTTTCATCCTTGAGTTGGTAATCGATTTACGTTTTCCATTTCAGCTGTCATGCGCCAATTGTTAGACGAATAAAGCCTATCTTACGGGCCTCTCACTCTTCTGTTTCTGACTCAAGATTGTTCGTTTGTGCCGTCGAATTTGATTGTTCACAATAATTTATTCGTCTAACAACTACGTGATGGAACGGATCCTACGCCCTGAGAGGTTTGACGTCGACCCCAACGCCGTTAACGCTTCTAAAGAGTGGAATCATTGGTTTTGTACATTCACTAATTTCTTGTCGTCTGCTGACAGTCTCCATCCCAACAAATTGACTACGTTGATCAATTACATCTGGTCCTCGGTCTATGAGTATATTTCTGAATGCGATAGTTATGCCGATGCAGTCTCCATACTACGGGACCTGTATGTGAAGCCCAAGAACGAAGTATTCGTTCGTTATCTGTTAGCGACTTGTAGACAAGAAGGTGGACAGATGCTGGACCAATCTGCACAAAGATTGAGGTCGCTTGCGAAAAATTGTAACTTTAAAGTCACTACAACCGAGCAGAATCGAGACGATGCAATCCGAGATGCTTTCATAAGTGGTCTATCGTCTAGCCAGATTCGACAGAGACTGTTGGAACAAAATGTTGAATTTTCGGGCCGCTTTCGATCAGGCCAGATCTCTTGAATTGGCAGAAAAACAGTCTCAATTATACCAGTTCACTCCGACTAACACCTACACGGCTGCAACCGAGGTCTCAGAAAATTCGCCCAACCCTACCAGAATGCCTGATGTGGCAGCCTCTAGCTCATCGACTGGCAAATGTTTCTTCTGCAGTTATGACAAACACCCCTGTTCGAAGTGCCCTGCTAGAGATGCATTATGTAATGGGTGTGGGAAAAATGAGCACTTTCAAAAGGTTTGCCTGATGCCCCGGAACTGACAGCCCTGCTCTTCTATCACCCGATCGTCCATTTCAACTGTCACATCAGCGGCGGCTCCGGAGTGTCTTTCGAATGCTGTGGTTGATCTCGAAGTTAACGGAACTCGCTTACAAGCTTTAGTATATACTGGCAGTTCTGAAAGTTATGTAGCGTCTTCCGTAGTGTTGCAGAATGGCTGGAAAGTTTACAAATCTCGTGGCAAGATAACAATGGTCTCTACCGCTCTGTCAAGTGATACGCGTGGTCACGTTTTGGCGTAGCACTTGACAGAGCGGTAGAGACCATTGTCGATCAGGTACAAAGATGCTGTGTATGACAGAGTGAAGCTGTCAGTTCTACCACATTTATGTGCAGACGTTCTTCTTGGTCACGACTTTCCTAGACTTCATAAAAGTGTTGAAATCCCATTCGGTGGGACAAAGCCACCGTTTTCACTCTGTTCACTGACCCCAGCACACATCGAACCTCCTCGTCTTGTTCAAAATCTGATGCGAAATTTTAAACCCATTGCAACAAAATCAAGAAGGCACAGTCCAGCTGACGAAAAGTTTATACGCGATGAAATTCGCCGTTTGCTTGCTGAAGGAGTCATCGAGCCTTCCTCCTCCCCTTGGAGAAGTCAAGTCTTGGTAGTCACTAACGATGGGCACAAGAAAAGCATGGCAGTTGACTACAGTCAAACAATTAACAAATATACCTTCTTGGATACCTATCCTCTCCCAAAAATTGACGAGATGATCGAACGCATCGCCATGTACGACACCTATAGCACTCTGGATCTAAAGAGTGCTCATCATCATATCCCTATTCGGGAAGAAGAAAAGCTTTTTACGGCTTTTGAGGCATGCGGACGTTTGTATCAGTTTTAGTCGGATTCGGTTTGACGTGACGAATGGCGTCGCTTGTTTCCAACGAACTATTTACAATATAATAGCGCGCGAACGACCGAAAGACATATTTGTTTACGTTGATAACATTACGGTATGTGGAACCAACTCCGTTGAACATGATCTCAATTTTTGAAAGTTCCTAGACGTGACCAGTAAATATGGATTGACTTTCATTGAATCAAAAAAGCATCATCACCGACAAACAAATCAAACTTCTAGGTTATGAGGTATCGAAGAACACTATCAAACCGGATCCTGATCGCCTGAAACTTCTGCGAGAATTAGCCCCTCCCCTTAACTTGAAATCCCAGCAACGAATAGTGGGATTATTCGCTTATTACTCACGGTGGATATCTCACTTTTCTGATAAAATTCACAAACTTGTGCATAATAACACCTTCCCCCTACCCAATGAAGTTAGAGAAGCCTTCGAGGCCCTGGAAGACGAGTTATGCAAAGTTGCTATTTCTACTATTCAGTACGATACCCCTTTGGTTGTCGAGACAGACGCCTCTGATGTGGCGATCGCAGCCACTCTGAATCAAAATGGTCGACCGGTAGCTTTCTTCTCGTGTAGTCTGTCGTCCAGTGAACGGCACCATTCCGCCGTAGAAAAAGAAGCGTATGTTGTCGTGGAATCCATAAGTAAATGGAAACACTTTCTACTTCGCAATCATTTTAAACTTGTTACTGACCAACGTTCCGTCGCCTTCATTTACGGCAATCAGCACAAGGAGAAAGTCAAGAACCATAAAATTGAACGTTGGAAGCTGGAACTGTCGCCATTCAAGTTCGATGTTATATATCGACCTGGTAAAGATAACCGAGCGGCAGATGCACTCTCACGTAATTGTTGCGGGGCTCTACTGACAAATATCGACTTGAAGGGACTACGTGAATTCGCTTTGTAATCCCGGCGTTTCTCGTTTGATGCACTTTGTTCGCGCCAGAAACCTCCCGTTTTCTGTGGAAGAAGTTCGAAGCGTTGTTGCCAAATGTTCAGTATGGTGTGAAATCAAGCCTCGTTTTCTCTCCAAAGCTCGAGGTGAGCTCATAACAGCCACACAACCATTCGAAAGATTGTCGGTTGATTTTAAGGGTCCCCTTCCATCAGTAACCCGCAATCGTTATTTATTAACAATTATTGATGAATATTCTCGATTTTTTTTGCTTTTGCATGTTCGGATCAGATAAGTGAGACCGTTATTAAATGTTTTTATCAGTTGTTCTCGTTGTTTGATACTCCGACGTACATTCATTCTGATCGTGGATCGTCATTCATGTCGTCAAACGTTCAAGTTTCTTCACGAAATGGGAGTCGCGATAAGCAGAACGACACCATATAACCCCCAGGGTAACGGGCAAGTAGAGCGTTTGAATGAAACGCTTTGGAAAACTGTATTGCTCGCCCTGAAATCCCGTAACTTGACAATCAATCAATGGGATTTTTTCTTCTTGATGTTTTGCACTCCGTCAGGTCACTCCTGTGTACCGCAACTAATGCTACACCACATGAAAGATTACTCCTCTATAACCGAAGGCCGACATCCGGAACCCTCCCGATGTGACACACTAAACCTGGACCGGTGTTGTTTAAAAAGATTGTCAGACAGTCTAATTATGATTCACTCGTCAAAGAAGTTGAATTACTTCAGTGCAATCCACAGTATGCGTACATCCGCTGTCCTAATGGCAGGGAGGAAACAGTTTCTGTTCAACAACTGGCCCCCAAAGGAGAAGTCATGATTGAGACCCCTTGCAAGGATTATCGACACCTTCGATCGAAGAGACTTCATCTGTACCCTCTGATTGTGTCCCTATCACAGAGCAGCATAACAGTATTCTCTCAGTTGACGTACACAACACTGAAGCATATGACCCCCCTTAATAACGATCAATCACGTAATCTTCAAACGTTAATCAAACAACAACAGCGTGTTCATCCATACAGTCTGAGAAAGAGAAACGCATAAGCCTATAACATATTGACGCTCACTACTAAATATTGTTTCACCGATCAGTGTACACATGTTCAGCCATTCCCTGTAACCTATCATTTGTCGGCTGCTAACATTTTTTGGTGGGGGAGAATGTTGTAATATTTTGTGTTATTTGTTTCATCCTTGAGTTGGTAATCGATTCACGTTTTCCATTTCAGCTGTCATGCGCCAATTGTTAAACGAATAAAGTCTATCTTACGGGCCTCTTACTCTTCCGTTTTTGACTCAAGATTGTTCGTTTGTGCCGTCGAATCTGATTGTTCACAACAGTACATGCCCCCCGTTCCACTGTACTTTTTATCATACGGTAGGACATGCAAATAAAGCCAGCAGTTCATTAGCCGAAACTTAGGAATAAAAAAACCACTACTGGATTAGAGCTAGCGTAAACATCCTATATCAAATAAACCGTTTGACCAATACAGCGTTTGTAGTCTGCTTAAGCCGATCATCTATTCAAGGGTTTTCAAAACGAGTGCTGACCCGCCTGTTGCAGATCACACGAAGTAGACAACGATGCTTAAACATTGCGAGCTGAGTCATCGCCGCACCAAGTAAGCAAAAGGGAAATCGCACACAGACATTGTGGTGACCGACTAATGAACATTTTCTAACGAAGAGGATGAAGATCAGTGAATAAATCACGCGTTACTCAGCAACATAACAAATGTTAAAAGATACATATATATTATTCGACCGTGGTTATCTCACGACAATCATGATGCGAACAACTCAACTAATTTCCTGAGACAGATTGAAAATCTGGAGTTACAAGAAGACACACTGGTTTCCTTCGATGTTACGTTGCTTCTCATTAATATATCGAAGAAATACGTGACAAAAAGTTTGAAGCCTCTGACAAGTAAGGGTGACAGCCTCCGCAGTAGGACGATTCTTTCTCCACAAGAATTGATTCAGTTAGTAGAGCTCTGCATAGAGACTTACCTACAACTTGACGGCCGAGTCCACTTATAGAACAGAAGTACACCAATGGGCTCACCCATATCCAGATTGTTTGCAGATGCTGTAACGAAGCACTTTGAATCTGAAGCCTTTCAGACACTCGAAACTCAAATGTGGCTTCAATAAGCGGTTGACACATCTGTTGTTTTATCTCGGACTCAGCCTGATTGAATGACATAACGGATTAAGAAGAAAATTCACGTCTAGCGTTCTTCGATGTGTCGAGATCTGATTGGCAAGCTTGATATCTCTGTCTATCATGAACCAACAACAACTGACGTCATTATCCGGTTCAACAACCATCCAGCCTGTCAACTTAAAAGCTGTGTGCGAACATTGTTTCGGCGTGTAGACATGCACTGTAGTACATCCGAACTTAGAAGACAAAAACGAGAACATCTGCTCAATCTGTCCATTTCCCAATACTTTCTTAAAGGTGTCCACCAGAAGGTTCACAAGACCTGAAAATGCAGGATATAAAACGCGCAAGATAGTGTCATATATTCACGGCACATCTGAAGCAGCACAAAGGGTGCTTCAACCGATGAATATCCAAGTATTACACAAGCCAAACTCAACGTTCAATCCAGCTTTAGTGAATGCCAAGGATGGTGTACAACCACATGAACAATCTGGCATGGTCTACGCAATTACATGTCTCGGATGTGACTACCGATATGTGGGCGACAGAGGCAAACAGCTTACCGCAGGCGTGCATAAACACAAGTTAACGGTGCAACGAGCCGACTCCACATCACAACTTTGGCACCACTCCGCAGACACAAGTCACGAGGTCAACATGGATCATGCGAAAATGATCGCGCGGGCAAAAATCAAGGGGAAACGGCTTGTATTGGAATCTCTTTATTCGTGAAATCCATCCAATCGGCACGTGAATATAAACAACCACCACGTCCATATCGTCGATGCCAAAACGAAAGACAAGCGAATGCAGACCGACAGGCGAACACGGAAAGTGGTAGAACAATCTCATTCCGGTACTCATTTATTCGTTTGATAGAGGATCTTAGTGTGAATTTGAAAAGTTACAATAAGTCGTTTACTATTCAGTGCGAGTTTTTCTAGTTATTTTAATTAAGCATATAAATCGTAATTAAAATGGGTACCGGAAGGAGACTGTTCTGCCACCTCCCGTGTTCGCCTGTCGGTCTATCATTTTGGCCTCAACGATGTGGACGTAGTGGTTGTTTACATCCACGCATCGATTGAATGAATATAGATGCGAATCAGTGTGATGGGTTAATTTACGTCAAACCACATCCGTTTGAGTAATGTTTAGGTCTCCCGACTACCCCGAGTGGAAGTTCAGTAACCATCCTGTCAGCTTTAAGCGGAGAACACTGCTTACAAGCGAATGCGACTGAGTATTTAAACATAATTCGGTCTTGGCCAAATTAAGTCAATGGGGTAATAGTTAACAGGGTTATCTTGTGAGAACGTAGATCGAAGTAAAGTCCCTGGCCATGGCAGAAGTATGCACTAATGGTGAGCCCTAACAAGAGCGAAGTCTGAGTATGGCACTTCTTTTTGAAAGGGTTCGCTGATAAATCCACCTGAACACAAAAGCTGTGATTGGCCGTATGTGATGTTCCAATTATGTCAACCTATCAGCACCTATCAGTAGCAGATTACTCAACATGTTTAGTGAAATTTGCTAGTTTGACTTGACAGAAAAATCTTATTGTGGAGTTACCGATTGAAATCAGCGGTTATTGCGTTTACCAACGAGGCGACTGAGCATTATCCACAAACGATTGTAACTGAACATTTACGTATGATGAGTTGATCGCATCAGATGTGAGGTTAACAATACAACAGTTAACAGTATTTTCATAAGAAAGTGAACCGCAGTTTAAATCTCTGTAACGAATGATGTATGCACTGCCGATGAGTCGTAACAAAAACGAAAATGGAGTTCAGTACATACTATCGAAGGGGTTGGCGTACATATCTATCTGAATGTGAAAGATATGATCAAATAGGTGCAGCACTCAGTTTGCACCATTTCCATAGATCGAAATTACATAAAAACGTAAAAACTGCAAAACAAGCACGGGCCCAAAAATAACCTGCACACAAGAAATCTATGAACAAAGCGGCTAACGAGATCAGAGCTTCTAGCAATTTAAACTAATGGAATCAGCAAGCTTCAAAATGAGTGTCGGCCATGTACAAAGTAACCAACAAACCGGAGTTTAAGAAGGAGCAACGGAAAAATCTGATATGGCTTACCAGTCCGTGTTTGCAGTGAAATGGTCATATTGCAGCCTCCAGCATCGAGAATACCGCAAGCCAAAATCGCTCCGAATTTCGCCAGCAAATCTTCGTGGCGATCACTGATAATTTTCAGACACTTCTCGCGAAACTCAACCGACTGCGTAAATGTGAAAGGATAAACAGAATACAATCGGCAACGTAGAACCGAATGGAACACATAACGTAAATAGAACGCCTACATACAACGCAATAGGCGCAGAACAAGTGCCCTCTCGCGTTGCGCCCAGCAGTTCTCTACCTCCACATCATAAGGTATGTGTGGCTACGAACGTGCAGATTACATGTAGATTGGGCTTTAGCAGCAGCGTTTGAGAGAGCTGATGTCCGAACTCACGACCGTTCGATTAGTAATCGACGTCGCGTTGCCCACAAAACACACAAGAGTGGCTTGGACTTTGACGAAAGGTTTCAATTGAAGATTCACAATCTCCGTCGATCGTTAACTGTGGAAAACACATCAGGGTAAACCCAAATCTAGTTAGCCGCTTACTTTAGGACAGGTGATGCCGTTCTGTTGCATCAACACCATCGCGGTGGCAATAAGAGCTCCTTGTCGGACAAAGGCCACGGTGCCGTCGCACAACGTTTCTAGCAAATTCAACGCATCTTTGAGCGCAGTGCCCGCACATGCGACACCCATAGCCATTGCAGCCCCGAAACGAAGATGTGGATGATAGGACTCTGTGAGCAACGAGACAAGCGCGGGGACTTGGTCTGGTGTCCTGTGTGGATAAAAGTAGATTGTAAGGAAAATATCATGGAAGCCAAAGAGGGACTTAAAGGAAATCATCCGTATTTTAAGTCATGAGGTATTCATTGCAATACAGCACACAAAGTGGGCTGGATACTAGCAAGTTATCCAAACTTAGGCAGAAGCACTCATGAATACTGAGACTCGAACCCACGGCAATGTCACCAGTAGACAGGTGCCGTTACCATGGAGCTACCGCAGGTTATGTTACGGCTTAGCGGACACTGTATACGAAACTGATGTTCCAATTACACTATGACGAGCTGCACTGCTTCAGGGACAAAAAATCGATACGAAAAACATAACAGCCTCTTATACGGAGACAGAGCTCAAGTGGATTATTTTTAAATGAACGCATGAACGTTTACACTAACACAACGAAGACGGAAAAACATGAACGAACATTCCCCGTGTCGTTGAGTGATAAAATGCACTGATTATCTGATTTGGTGAAGAGTCACTAAGGTAGCTGACTGCGAATGGCAAGGCAGTTACACTTGCTCACTTTCGGAAAATCGATCGGTCTGAACATGACTAAAAAGCGATTGTGGTTGAACGTTTAGGTACAATAATCCCGTCGTGCCTAGTGTGCCAACACAGGAGCAGTAGTAAGTAGGAAAGCCTCATCAGACAGAGGAGTAAACCACTGATGTGATTTGACAGGAGCGATGCTCCGGCTAAGATTCCCTTTAACACGAGTCAGCAGGAACGTTCAGAAAGTTTCGAACGTGGTAATCATACAGGAAGGTAGTTCAAATTATAACAAAAAACATCATCAACGCAAGTAGTTGTATGAAACAAGACCCAATAAAGCGACTAATTTATGCTGGACTAGATGGCCTACAAATGAACAGATCTGGTAAACATGATTTCAGGTGACAGAGATTAATACGATTGGAGAAAAACGACGGAAGATTTCTTCCTGGTCAAAACTGGAAAGCGAATCCGTTATGAACTGTTTCACGGAGCAGATATAACGTTTTTAATATACACATCAGAAGGCACTTTCCATTATGCCAGGTCACATGGTAAGACAACATTGGCAGGCTGCCCGAACATAGTCAGCAGGAGAAGTACCGATAACAGAAGCTCAAACCCACAACCCTGAGATCGATAACAGACGTTGTTATTACCGAGTTTCCACGAGTTCAACTGAGGAGTGCGCGTCTGTCACCCATCGAGTGAACGGAACCGAGAAGTAAAATCATGTATACAGGAGAGAACCCTGGTAGGTCACGATAAGCAGATGGCGTGTTCGGAAGGTTAGCATAGTTAACAACGGACAAGTGGGCTGTACAACACAATGATAGAACGATTCTGCGCATAGCGAAACACATACACACACACACTAGAAAAAGAAATATCGGCATATGAATCGAATAATGACGACTTTAAGTCTACAAATGATACCGGAATATACAGATCAATAGTGCATATCCTTTGTGATAAACAGGTTTATCAATGACTTCGGTATCCAATTCACGCTCTAATGTGGAGATAGAACAAGAGATAATCAAAAAGCCAAGGGTTGAACAAGTGGCACTTACAAATGAAATGATCGGACCTCGAACTAGCGACCGTAATCACAACCCGAGAAATACGTTTGCACATGAGTCCTAGACTGGTAAAAACGTCTATTACATCGGAATGTGTGATACATATAAGAACATTAACTCTACCGCAGACCGTATCGTGATGATGGTCTTACTTGAAGAGAATGAATCCCAAAGCAGTCACAGCCCAGCGTCGTACATCATCATTTGTGTCACTGACTGCCGCGTGCAGAAGCCTTTGTACCGCCTTATTGTTGCCCGTACCGCAATAAGCCATGGCTATGGTAGCCATACCCGACCAGCGTAGAATAGGGTCGTTATCCTATCAACACCGATGAAAAGAAAGCTGATTAGCGTCTCGTTTATTACAATCATTTATCAACAGGACAGGGATGTCAATGGATAAATTATCACGTACCACAATCAGGCGATCAATCAATTCGTCCGCCTCTTCGAGTCGACCATACATGACCATGGCGATACCCAGAGCAATACCACGGATGATCTTCTCGTGAGCAGTTTCTTTAGCATAGCCAAGTAGATCTTCGATCGCTTGTGCCGAGCCGGTTCCCAACATGACCAAACCGATTCCGATACCAGCTGCTTCACCTGAAAAATCGAACAGGGATCAGAAAGTCAAAACTAGTCCAGGCGTACGTGCTGAACGGTAACGTGTGAAGAGGCAACTAATTAAACAAAGCCATTTTCCAGTGACCTTTCACGAGTTCAACCAAAGATGGAATTATAAGTTGGTAACCAGAAATAGAGGCCCGCTGTCGAAGTAATTACGAACCGTCCCTTTCTATTTTTTGGGATAACGGTTAAGCAATCTTGTAAGCCACTAAAGTAACGGTGTCTAGTATGACGAGAATATACGTTTGACATTGCTTTCTAGAAGAGCAGTTGTTATACTTCATGGGAGAAAAGTGTTATGACCCGCTGGTCAACGATTATCAGAAATGTCTACCGCACGACTGCACGAAACGTGACATAGAGCTTAGCAATACCCGAAAACCCCAGAATAACACAGAAGACTTTGACTTTCAGTCCAGAATATATTTGCTCTCAAACCAAAGGTAACATAACAGACCAGCGTCTGCGTATAATATAGCCTTTGAATGGACTTGAAGAATCCCACATGAATTGGTGCATTAAAATTGGGGTGGGCCAATCAGACGCAGGAGAAACGTGCGCCAAAATTAAGATTTGGCACGTTGTGGCACGAAAAAATGAAATTTGAAGTCAATTTATTTTTCGATGATATTTCGAAAAATAAATCATTTTTGGGGGAAATAGACCTTCCCCAACACCTCCCGCTTGAGATGACAGTCATCCATAGGACTTGGCTCGAGGGTCCAGCTGCACAGGACGATGTGGACGTCTATAGCGGTCTGTCCAACGTCTGGGCAAGAGGCTGGTGGTGGTTTCGGTATGAGACAACGAAACAGTGGAAGTGGCTGCATCCGGAATTGCGAACGTGTCCAACAAGACATCCAGCGGAAGCAGTTGCTGGTCGTGTGTTGTTGCTGAGTTCGTGTGCCGAGGGCGCAAATGGTTGCGTGACGTGTTCATATGGTGCCACTGGCGAAAACATCATTCAGCACCTTTCCGTGACGAGCATTCACGGTTGCGTCCGTCCAGTTGTTGTGACCCAGTCGATAGTCACGAGCGTAAACGGCTTCTCAGATAGTGAAACCGTCGTTGACGTTTGGGCCGGACACCTGTGTTGGCTCATTCGTCGGAACGAGAGCCTGATGGATTGTGCGAAGCTTGCGACCCACAAGAGCCTCGGCTAGTGATCGGCCGTCGGAAGTCGCAGGATTGGGGGTTGTGTGGTAGACGAACAGAAAATCCTGTAACACCTCGTCTGTGGTCCCCTCTCCACGAGATTTAGGCAGCGCTCGTTTGAATGTGTCAACGAAGCGCTCCGCTTGTCTGTTGGACTGTGGGTGATAAGGCGGAGAACGAATGTGCTGGATGAGTGGACGGCGGCAGAAATCCTCGAAGTGTGAAGACGTGAATTGCGTCCCGTTGTCCGGCACGAGAATGTGGGGAAATCCATGCTGACTGAAAATGCAACGCGGGGCAGCGATTGTATTGAGGGATGTCGCCGGAGAAAGTACGACTATCTCAGGCCACTCAGAATACATATCGACCAAGACGAGGTAGGACACCCCGTCGATCGGATCAGCGAAATCCAGGTGGAGGCGTGACCATGGACCCTTGGGTGTTTGCCAAGGTATGGGATCCTCCCTGGTGGGTAGTTTGGCAGCCTGTTGACACTTTGAGCATTGTTTTACTAAATCCTCGATATGGCCGTCCATGCCGGGACATTAGGCGTAACCGCAAGCGATTGTCTTCATCCTGTTGGTGCCGGGATGACCAGAGTGGAATTGTCGCAGCATCGGGAGGCGGAGGGCGGCTGGAATGACCACGCGATCAAGAAACATGATGTAGGAATCTACCACTGTCAACGAGTCACGTCGACGGTAAAATTGACTGACCTCACCAGCAGGAGGGACCGTTGGTCACTTGGTCCGGACGAACTGTATGACTTGGGTGAGTATCAGATCCAATATCCTGGCCAGCCGCATGTCGACGGCAGTCACCGGGACTCCACGAATGGCGTCTGAGAGCTGGTAACGAACGGTGTCTTCCTCGGGCAGGTGCTGATTGCTGATGAGGCGCGACAGACCGTCTGCTTGGCCGGACTCGTCAGTGCGGCGGCAATGGATGTCAAAGTCAGCCGAGCAAAATAGTGGCCCATCGTTGCAGTCGATTGACGGGATAAACCAGAATGCCCTTTTTCGATCGGAAAATGGACAGTGATGGCTTATGATCAGTAGGCGGGGAAAAGTGCCGACCGTATAGAAGTTTGTCGAACTTCTTCACCGCGAAAAGGATCGTGAGGCCTTCTTTTTCCATCTGACCGCAATTCTTCTCCGCGGAGTTGAGCGTACGAGAGGCGTGAGCAATTGCCTACTCGGAACCATCCAGGAAGATGTGCGAGACGGCTGCTCCGAAACCGTAGTTCGAGGCATCTGCTGCGACCATAACTGGCAGAGTTGGATCGTAGTGCGTCGGCAGCAGGTCGGAGCTGAGCATTGCCTTCAGTCGGGCGAGGGAGCTTTCGCAATCGGGGGACCAGCACCATGTAGTATCCTTCTGTAACAGACGACTGAGCGGGGTCCGAACATCGTGTAGCGTTGGGAGGAAAGCACTGTAGCAGCTGATGAGGCCAAAGAAGGACCGGAGAGTGGGGAGATTCTTGGGCGCCGGCATCTGTTGAATTGCGCGAATGTTCTCGGGATCTGGGTAATCATCATCATCATAGCAGCCATGAGCCTGACCAAAGGATGCTGTGGCTCGGGCCGTCGCTCGCCTCCACAGTGACGTGGAATATCCTAGAAGGAAACGCTATTAAGAAGTTTGAAAATTAAAAGTGTAAACTGAAAAACTAGAAATGATACGGATACCGGTACGCCATTGATTGCGACACATTGCCATCTCGGATAGCGTCTCTAACCAGCGGTTTGAGTGATCACGAGGACTCCATCCAGGCAGGCAACACCTACCCACTTTGCTCAATGGAGCAGTCAGGGTCTTCATATTTCGTGGCCACGTTGTTGCCTGACCACCACGTGGTTTTACCCAACTGTTGGTGGCCTCAGTATATAATGCCCGGTAGGGTAAATGGTCAGACAACATACGGAATACGTGACCCAACCATAGCAAGCTGTGCAGCGTGATTAGTTGACCAACTAACGGCGCATACCCAGCTTTCCGGGATCTGGGTGGCGACCAGCAGCATTAAAAATGTAGCCCAGATATTTGATGGATTGCAGTAACATTTGACGTTTGTCTGTACGCAACCGGAATCCGTACTTCTGGACGCGTTGGGGAACCGCGGCGATTCGGTCCCGGAGTTCATCGGTTGTTCACCCCATTATGATAATGTCGTCGAGGTAGGCGGCAGTACCCGGTAGGCCAGTAATCAGGGCGTCGATTACTTGTTGAAAAATGGCCGGCGTTGTTTTGATACCGAACGGAGGTCTAGTTTACTGCAAGAGGCCTCGATGAGTGTTGATTGTCAGTAGTTCACGAGATTCTGGTGCAACCTCGAGTTGGAGATATGCCTACGCCAAGTCCAGTGTGGCAAAGCAGGTGCCACCGTTGAGCATAGTGAATATGTCCTCAGGCACTGGAAGCGGATAGCAGTTTGGTTCCAACGCAGCGTTGAGACTAGTTGAGAAATGTTGAGGAAAGTTTATTTTCCCTAAGAATGATTTATTTTTCGAGATATTATCGAAAAATACATTGTGCTTTTAAATTTTATTTTTTCGCACCACGATGTGCCAAAACTCAATTTTGGTGCACGTTTCTCCGGCGTCTGTGATTGGCCCATCCTACTTTTAATGCACTAATTCATGTGGGATTCTTCAAGGCCGTTCATAAACCATATATGCAGACGTTGGTCTGCTATGTTACCTTTGGTTTGAGAGCAAATACAATCTCGGCTAAAGGTCACGGCCTTCTGTGTTACTCTGGGGTTTTCGGGTATTACTGAGCTCTGTGCTACGTTCCGTGATTTGTATTGTCATACGCTAGACATTTCTGATTATCGTTGACCAGCGGGTCATAACAAGAAGTCACCACAGATCCAAAGTGATCCGTTAGACTTCTTCACGACGACCATAGGGGCGGCCCATGCGGAGAAGGAGACTGGTACCGAGACAACAATTTGTTCCAGTTGTTTGAGTTCCTGGTCTACGAGCGGCAGGGCTGCGTATGGAACCAGCCGTTTGGTACGAAAGATCGGTTGGCTGCTAGGGCAGAGCTGCAGCGTGGCCTGGGTACAGCAGCAGAGGTCCAGGTCATCCTGGAACACAGGATCGAACTGTCGAATGATGTCGTCGGACATCTTCTGAGGTGCGGCAGGAGACCGCACCTGGTTGCAGAGATGGGAGCATTAAGTTTTAGTTAAAACGGATTCAGCCGGCTCACCACTTACAATGCGAGCAACATTGATTCTGGCTGCTCTATGTGCAAAACCTTGTGCAATTATTGACGGATCTCTGACCAGGAAAGCGTGGTGGGTCCAGCGATATATAAAGTTTAGTGTTCGTTTGTAAACAGATAGTCTGACTGTTGTATGTTTAAGTAAAAACAAATAAGCAAGCCAAGCGACAGGATCAGAATGACCTCGACATCAACAAGCTGGAACCGATATGTGGACAGTCCTAACGCTGTTTCCAAAAGTCCGTTCAGATAACCAATCCGTCTAGAAACCATGCGACAATAAGATATTCTGGTTGCCACAGTTTGAAAGAACAGCAAATGCGATACACAACCGTCTAGACAGAAAAATTTAAGACTACTCGCGACGCCTTCGGAACATTATTACATTTGTTGCTCGAGGTAACAAGCAAGCCAAACTGAACATAACGTAAACCCCCTCGGTTGTCCATGACTGTTAACAACAAGACTCAGGTGGACTTCCAGTTCCAGTACGAAATTGTGTCCATCACCGAGTGACAGACAGAAGTGTGCAGGTTGGAAAACTAGGGTGTCTAGAACTAAACCCAAAGACGTCTGAACCCCAAGATAGCTCAAACTAGTAGGCTACAAATAGCATCCAATCCATTTCAGAATGTTACATATGAAGGCAATCACAGAAACTGAAACAACTTGGGATGAGCACCGCCGCCCACGAGGAGGGCATGTAGCAAGCGCATCTGAAAGTGGATCGACAATATTCATACTCGCGAGTTACAAAAAAGAATTGTACAATCGACTGTTGCACGAAACAGGGTTATGGACTCACTGGTAACGGCATCGTCTTGATAAAGATTAGACTTCATCTGCTCGTAAACATCTTCTCGGCCAGTCCCCATGGCCGCTAGTCCTAATCCCAGACAGGCTCCGTGGCGGACAGGCTCAGCGGTAGCTTCTTTGCATTGGTTTAGCAAGTATTCTGTGTGCGGGTGGAAGTAACTTAGAACGTGAGACAGTAAAAAACAAGCTTACCAAGTGAAACAAAATGAGAAAAAGCTAGAACAAAACTTGCACACGTACACTGGGCTGAATACAGGAACACCGAGTCATTAGATTAAGAGAAAAGGCGCTTTGATTTAAAGCTGACCGCAGTGAAACTGACGCACATAAGACTGCACTGACCGATTTGAATATTGTCGCAGCGGCTTCCGGCACAGCAGAACAAACGAGGACAAAGCCGGCGACAATGAAGTGCTCGTCCAAGAGCGAAGATTATCAAGCAAGAAATACTTGTTATTATTATTGGATACAAATATGAGGACAGACTGATTGTTAAGAGAACAGAAGAAAACCACGACTGAGATGACAAAAGAAACGAAGGGAAATTTTCTGCCAGGTTTCTAATACAAGCCACTCTGACACTTCTTCGTTTCCGGCAATACTGAAGTTCTCCTTTTTTGCTCGAAAGGTTTGTCGTCAAACAGCGGTTACAAGGTGTGTGAAAGCAGAACAACGAATGCAAACACCATTCTATATGATTCACGTGTCTTCACGCTCACTGTCAAGAGTGCAGCGCCAGTTACTTAGTTGACACGTCCCGCACAGTGAACATATATGTTTCCAATCAACGTTCATAGTTTTAAGTCTCTGACGTTGGAGACTGTTATCAGTTTTACCGTAGGAGCCGTTACTTTCCGGTATATATTTAAGGCGTGAAGACTACACACAGTGCCAAACGGATGACACCATACAAGTCATTGGCGACGCTGTGCAATATACAGTACGGTGGATTGGTACATGACATTACATATCTAGTCAGCCTGAACAATTCCGAACACAATCGGGAAATATGCCTGATATAATGAGAAAATAAAATTGATAAACCAATGACTTGACAACAGTTTAACAGTGCTACAATGATATTTTTAAGAGCCACGATTGGATTTAATAGTAGCTTCAGATGAAGCATTATTGATTCAGGTTCCAGGGGTCAAAAGCCTTGAATCGATCAAGGATTGAGACTTTTTGCGCAATCATATTTAGGTGTGATACGGATAGGAAATAACTCGACCGTAGGTAATCAAACTAATCCCAACATCGGGTATTCAATACTGATGTCACCGTTTAATGGCACAGGGTGGCAGAAGTGGAAGAATGTTGATTCAGTGTAGATGAATTAAAATAGCTCTCAGTGGGTTAGTCACTGCATAACGCATTTGTTTACTACGTCGACGGTTTTCACAGTTTGTGGCTGGAGACCTGGGACAGTCGGGTGGCAAGTCCAAACAAGTGTCTTGAATGACCTTACTGAATAACTAAGTGGTTGACGAAATAAACACATAAAAAGTAGAGTAACTAAAACTGTGTTAGTTTGTTTACATTATGTAGACACCTGGATGTTAAACATCAGTGCCTGGATATAACAGTCTCATGGATCAAATCCGATCCCCCATGTAATTCGATTACTATATAATGTCTGTAATTCCACAGTTGCATGATGATGACATGCAAGAATCAATGTGACCTACTGATTCAATAAACCGGCAAACAGAAGTCCGTACCTGTCATGGTTCCGCCGTGATTCGCATGGATCATGCCCAAAGCGAACAAGCCACCGCCTTCGGTATAGACGGAACCCAATGAGCCACTGGCATCTTTTGGAAGATAAGCTGACATAAGGCGCAAGGCGTCTTTTTCGTGACCTGACAAACATGGAGAGAAAACAAGAAGACTGGTCAGCGTAAACGTTTCCGAGCGGTGAACGGAAGAACTGTTCAGTGCACAACTAACCTATGTGAAGTTATGGTCCGTTAATTTGGTGATCATCACCATCAACGAAGAAGGCAATACAACGGTGGTTCGCGCTGGTGCATAACTACCACACAACCACAAGAGAAAAAACAATTCATAGCTAAAAAATGAGGTGAAAAGGTGGGAGCCAAAGCGCGAAAAAATTGTCTGAATTGAAATATTCAACACAAAGATGTTTCCACATCCTACAAACAGACAACCAGGATGTAAGTGGGAAGAATGCGTCACCAGCAAAGCAGCTTACATGCGGTCGTTATTGCTGAGTGTCATTAATTACATCTGCTTCACAGACAACTCGACCAAACGAAGACAACGTACAGGCCGTCGAGTCCGACTAGCCGTCATCTCATCTGAAGTAGCCAATTGCTTACTATGTGAGTCGCTAGTGTCCCCGAACAGAAAACAAACCTCACCTACAGTTGCTAAACCCTTGATGTATGACTTCATTTATCTACGCCAGGTGATCATCTATCCAACTCATACCTCACGCCAGTCAGTAGCAAGGCCGAGAAAAAGAGCTCGGTGCGGCGGACGACCAGCTGGCAACATTGGCGCACCACCCAACTATCCAAGCATGTGCATACTTAACCAGTGAATAAACTCGCATGACACCAACTACCAGATATCCGTCTCCTAAGCTCGTTGTAATAAGCTGATGTCTCTGATGCCAGCTATCGATGGACAACCGTATAAAATTTCCACATATCTGCTACTGTGAGTGGTCATTCCTCGGAGTTGTAAAGTGGCACAGCTATTACGAGCACCGTAAATACGTGACTCTTAGGCTTCAATGAAATCTCTCTACCGAGAAAGATGACAAAGATTAGGGAATAACGTTATAAATTTGGAGATGCGACCTTTCATTCAATTTCATTCACATCTACTGCCGCCGATGCAACTCCCCAAGTACAAAAAGTTGGTCAACACCTTCCATAATTTCATCATCCAACATTAAATTTACGAAAACACATCATCATAGACAGCAATACATCAGTGGTTCACACTGATGATTAACTGCCACACAACCACGAAGAAAAAGCAAATCCTGCATAGGAAGAGAAAAGAAGAAATGGGAAGGGAGGGGACCTAACCACTAAAAAATAGCCACGTCTACATTCAAACATAAAACATCAAGGCGCCTACACCTTGCAAACAAACAACCGAGCTGTAAGTAAAAGTGAGGCGTCATTAGTAAGACAGCATCCTTGTGGCTTTCACTGTCCCGCCTCATTAAGTGCACTCACTTCACAAACAACTCGACCAACAACATTCACGTCACTGAGCTCGGTTAGCCGCCGACTCTATGAGTCGCAAGGGCTCCAGCCCGGAAGACGAACCCGATATACAATAGCCAACCCCTTCGTGAACGATTTCATTTGTCTACGCCAGGTCATCATCTGTCCACCTCGCACCTTGTGCCAGTCGGCAGCGTGCCGGGTGTGGCAGACGACTAGCTGGCATCCTTAGTACATGACCTAACCATCTAAGTCTGTGCAAGTGTAAGGACTGGACGCAGGAACTCGTTTGACAAGCAATACCAAACACCCGCTTTCTAACCTCCTCGTTACTCACTCGTTGGTGCCACCTGATACGAGCGACTGAACGCAGACATCGGTGGTCAAACACCTGAAGACTGTTCAGGTCTTCCACCCTGAGTGGTCAGGTTTCGCTGTCGTAAAGTAATACAGCCCTCACTGTTGTCTGACATACGCGACCTTTAAGCTTCAGAGAAATACCTTTCTGTCGCCATAAGTGCCTCAGATTAGTAAACACCGCCCTAGCCTTGGAAATACGCGCCTCTATTTCATTCTCTACACCTCCGCCGCCGCTGATGTAGCATCCCAGTTATACAAACCGGTCAACAACCTCTGACTTCATTATCTAATTGTAAATCTACGTAATAACAATCTTGCAGGAGCACTTTGCATTTCGAGGCTGCAAAGCGCATTCCGAAGTACGTAGCAGAAGCACTTTTATATTTGAGGTTGCAAGGCACATTCCGAAATACTTGACATAGCGCGAAAACGATGAACGATCGTGCAAACAGATATGCCGGGGTGTTGCAAAATGGAAGATGGAGAATTTACGAAGACCGAAGAAAGTGTAAACAAGTTCGAGGACAAGGTGCCTACTTTGTTGGTCACGTAAATAGGAGAAAACGTGGACTGTTAGTGGAGTGGAATTTGAGACTAAAAAATAACCGTTTCATGGTAAGAAACATGTGGAACAAAGTCAGGTTGCCAATCGAACAGAGAAAGTGCTCCTGAGTAATGAATGAACGGATCCATCTTCTGTACACAACAAAAGGCCTGTCGTACATGCAATCAAACGGAATGAAGCAGACGGGTAGTTGACATATTCAGGAGATAGGGGCTCGAAAAGGCACTAAAAGATGAAATATGAGGGGATGACCACTCTCGAATCCCTATGTTTCATGCCACCACCTTCGTCCATTTCAACTATACAGCGGCCTACGTTATCGCAATATTATCAAAAACATACCTGATGAAGTCAATGTGGCGAGTTGACTATCGATTATTGCACTTGAACCTATTTGTGTTGACGTTTTAGTACCACTCCATCAAAAACCGCGTTAGCATTCTCACAGAGGCTCTCACAACCTACCGTCGCGTCTGAACAGCCAGTCCAATAATCATCCGCCAACTTCCTCACATTCTGAAATAAGGTTCGTAAGCGCACTCTCGTTGTTCACAATGCAGCACAGTGCCTGTCCCGCACTTTGGGCTTCATCGTTCAGTTTGAACTGTATTGCTCACGAATACAAGGACGCGGTATTGGTTGTTCCAAACAAAATCGGGTTTGCAAGCTGTCAGGGACGTTTCGATTGGTGTTCCACAGCAAGTCGCGTTCATCATCAATCCTTCCAGGTTTCCCACCATCCTGAACGCTGAGATGCGTCAATGAATGCGAAAATCCCTAAAAGACCCGTCAATAAGTACCCGTCAATGCGTAAAGATTTTTGCAAGCCTGCTCTGATCGACCCGCCTTTACACGAGAGTATATGTACATACACACATTAGGGAGTGAATAAATGTGTAGAAATGTAGTCAAAAACAAGGAAAAGAACGGACACTCCAAAAAGAGGGTTTTACGGATACAGATTTGCCATTGATTGTGACAGTGAAATGTCAACAACGTTTTCGATTAGTGATGCCGATGGTTGTGAACTACTTTGTCTAGCAAACGGCATCCACTAACCTTGCACAGCGAAGTGATCAAAGCTTTCATAGCCCGCCGTGGTCATGGTATCGCCTGACCATCTTGCGTTTTTTTCATCAACGGTCTCAATGAACAACGCGAAGTGTGATAGATGTTCCGCCGAGACAACACGACCCAACCAGTGTATACTGTATACTTTCACCAACTTGGTTATCGGCCACGAAGGAACAGGTTTCCCAAATACGTAACGACGGACTGTCGTGATGCTCATATTACCAACCCATTTGGTACATGCAAGCTGGCGAAGACAACGGTGGAAGAACATCGAGATCATGCATCCACGTTTCACAAAAATGGTCGAAGTCTCTGATCCGCGGAGCATCGTGAACCCCACCTGTGGTCGACGGTGGAACAGCTTTGCGACGATTTAAAAGACGAAGATCAGTAAACCCACGGAGGACCATCACCTTCATCGTGGATACACCACCAGCAACGTTACAAGCCGATGAAATGAAGCTACATAAGTGGGTGAAGCGATTCATGGTCTCAAGCGCCCTGCCTGCAACATTAAGGATGTGGTCCAAGCACGAGAAAGTAAAAAGACACAGCACTTAACGTTATAAGGTCTTATAGCAAATAATACAGATGACAAAAATTGCCAGTCCCGCACTCATAAGGCTAGTCAAACCGATAACGTCTCTTCAAATCTGAATTAGAAGCGTGATACAATTTATATTTGAGCTGACAGAATGACGTCAACTCAAGTCAAATCGTTCCGAAAATCGACGAAACTGCAATCATTTTTCGCATTTCACGAATGCCTGGAATAACGTAACCAGCGGATTGTAAGTAATACAATATTTCAAAGTCGCGCGCAGTCATGACAGAGAAATTGAACGATTACTTAAGTCTGAACAAAATGCAAGATTGTTTATTGCACAACACGAAAAGACAGTTGAATCAGATAGGCATTTTGGTCCATTCATATCATTTGACATT
This sequence comes from Paragonimus skrjabini miyazakii, assembly GCA_014338405.1. Classification (NCBI taxonomy): domain Eukaryota; kingdom Metazoa; phylum Platyhelminthes; class Trematoda; order Plagiorchiida; family Troglotrematidae; genus Paragonimus; species Paragonimus skrjabini miyazakii. The sequence continues at coordinate 57,903 of JTDE01004356.1, forward strand.
ACATCACAGCGTTGTAAAGCCTAGCTTGCAACCAAAGTTATTTTTGTTCTCTCGTGCAGACAAACAAGCAGCTTGTATAACAGTCGAATTTTTGGAAAAATAACAGGTGGACCCATAATTGTGGGTCAGGAAATACATCGTAAAAAACTAACCTCTATGAATGACGCCCAGTGTGGCAGTTGCAGTGAACTTAGCCCAATTCACAGCTTTACCTAGCCAACTGAGATGATCGCGTAGGAACTGATCGGAGGTAGTACCGCAATGCATGATTCCGTTGGCCAACACAGTAGCATTGTGCGTGACGGAATGCCGCACCTCTTCACGGATGCGCTCGAGCAAGCGCAAATCCGCTTTATTATTTCTGATGAGAAATTGTAAATGCAGTTCAATAACCTAACAAAAGAGAAAACGGTAAAATAAAACATTCGACAGTTTCGCCGAAAACGTAATGAGTGTCAACACGGAAAAAATAGTCATACACAACATTTTCCCAGTAAGCAACTACCTTTTCGCCAGAAAGAATACTCATTAAATTTTCCAATCGCTTTTTAATTTCCTTGTCGGCTTCCGATAGAGGTTCGACAATAGTGGGAACAAGCGATATGGCTGGATCTGCTTCTTGAACAGCAACCTCAGTAGGCTCATCCTTGACCTCCTGTTTATCTGCTGAATCTTCCGCGGGCTTCGTGGAATCCACAGCAACACTGCTTCCGCTTGACGTAACAGTGACGATGACCTTTTTGTCCTTCAGCTTGTCCTTCTCGATCATAGCAATAAGAGGACTCAGTCTCGTGCTTCGACCCAACGAGGCAGAAACACGATGGAGAAAGACTTGGGTAGAGTTTTCGTATAGATCAAAGCCAACCTGATAGGCAATCACGGCCCCCTCTTGAGATTGTAACAACAGACGCTCTAATATATCTGCAGTAGCCTGGAACAAAACAAAAAGATAAGTAGATAACGGAAACATCAACAACAACAACAACCACGACAATATTATGGTTATGGATAGATCATAAGCTAAAACGCAGTGAAACTGTGAGAATGAACGGCGATAAGCTCACTACTGTCAAGAGCTCATTTTTGTAACTGATTTGGTTAAGCAAGTTCATGAGAGGCATACGAAGTCAGTTATCATATTCAATGGTTCGGTTGCAGTACGATTGACATGAACTTCAAGTCACAAAGATAAATCTAGACATGTTGATACCACACACACAATGATTAACTAACCTGTGGATCATCGATCAAAACAAGACATTGGCAAACATTGATCGAATCTGTTGCCGATGGCCGAGACATGAAAACAGATACTAAAATTCGGAGGAGCCTGTTCCGGAGAAGCACGCTGTCAATTAGAGTAAGAACGACCCGAAAGGCATAACGGAGCATCCCTTCGCGGTCCTCTGCCATTGTTAACGCTTTCTCAAATATATCAAGCCTGTTCAAGATACGAAAATTGAACACTGCGTCAAGCTTACGAAATAAACCACCGAGACACTTAGCACTGTCGCATTATCAAAATAAGAAGACTGATCGAAACTCAAAGCCTCAGCACAGTTACATTGGTATTGTGATCATTATACTAAATATGCAACAACAATCTTATTAATCACGACTCTTGGGAGTACCTTCAGAAATATCACTTGATTGACAAGTTATTCAACAGGTGACTAATGTTAGAAACAGAAAAATGTAGACAATACAGGCAATACGAACAGTTGTCCACATGATTTTAGTTCAAAGATTTATCGATCAGGAAGTAAAAAATGGTTAGGCGACATTCGACGTAAGAAGCATCGGATGTATTAACTTTTTATAATTAAACCGAAATACACATGCGAGAAAGAACATAGAGGAATATGAAAATATGAGTTGATGTTCGTGAAATGTTACACGAACATAGCGCTGAGTAGATAAGATACAACGACAATCAAACTGAGAATGCTAAACAACAGGTATGATTTACGCCCGGCACAACTCTAACCATTGCATCAGAACGCGTGGAAAACGCAACAGCTCCACTGATCGGTCAGTAGCCGTGCCGAGAGCACTTAAGAATCTGAACACATCTTCAAAGTGATTTTTCATCAGTTAAAGGTTCTAGTTCTCTGGGTCGTCGCGAATCGCAAAGACCTCTCGTTTCTTTCTGCTCTCCTATGTACAACAAAACTGTTGAATCTGCTCACAATCAACGTACTTCGTAGACTGTTGGAAACGTGTAAACAGCACATACTTGGGGGCAGGCCGGGTTTTCCCTGGTCGTGGCTGTCCTGATCACATCTTCACAATCCGCAAGATGCTTGAACTCCGACATCCATATAGGCCAACAGTTGTCTTGGACATCAGCGGGAACTTTGAATCGGTTGACAGAACTGCACTATAGGATTGTTTATCAAAGAAGAATGTGCCCACGCGTCACGTAAACATAGTGAAAGCATGCAATCATCAGAATTCAAGCAAAGTTACGACTTATCGCCGATCTTCAGCTTCTCAAGTGGAGTATGACAATGTCGTCCAGCCTCCCCTTTCTTATTCAACTTTGCAGCAGACGAGATCCTGACAAACGGCGAGTATGATAGTGTGGAACTGCTCCCAGGCATTCAACTTCGAGACACAGACGACATCGTCCTGACCTGTGAGGGTTCATAAGGAGCCCAGAACATCTCAACCTAGAGGCTTCAGTTCGGTATGGGCTTCGCACATACTACGTGCAACGTGAAGTTGCAAGATTGGCAGGACTCTGCATCTACTCTCACTTTTGGCGGTGAGCCGTTAGAAGTGGTTGAGTAGTTTATGTACACTGAGAGCTGTATCAGCGCTGGTAGAATGTCTGATGAAACCACAAATCGCTTAGCAAAGGCTATGTCATTTGTATTTTTGCTATGATCCTAGTCCTCCTGCGGAAGGTCGACCATATAGAACAAAGGCTCGGGTGAATACATGTGTTGTTGGTAGACTGTGGTCATTGTACTCACCAGTATCTTGCCTTACCGTAATGTAATCAGTGGATCGTGTACAATTGGGGTTTAGAATACTTGGCCGAAACATTAGTTCGAAGTGTTAGTGTTTGTGTTCCAGGACAACAAAGAAAAAATAAGAAATACAGAGACAAAAACAAGAGAGCTACAAGAAAAAAGAAGAGCCTATAACCTTGTGGATAAATGCTTAAAGTTAATTGTGACACACTGCCGTGTCAGCCACTGTTACCAACCAGCAGTGTCAATGGGTGTGAACTTCCTAGCCGGGTAGACGGCAACTATACGTCTCGTTTAGCGGCAGGAGAAAGGCTATGACAGCCCGTGACCACGGTATCATCTGACCGCCTTGCCGTTTCTTTCAATTATCAGCAGTCACACTGAACAATGCGTGTTGCGGCTGAGACTGTCAGCATACGGAGTACGTGATCCAACCAGCGGAGGTTGCGCATTTTTACTAATTCGGTTATCAGTTGCAAATCTGCACATTTCCAAAATATGCGCCCGCGGACTGCCGAGGTGTTCTCAGTCAGCCCATTTGATACTGGCAAATTGGAGAGAAAAATGGTGGTCAAATACCGAGAGCCTAGATGCGTCTTTCACACGAACGGGACGGATTTGTAATCCACAGAGCAAAACAGAAAGCACATACGTATTGTAAACCGTGCTATTAGTTAGCGAATGGAGGTCCTTCCGAACACTGCGTCCTTTCACCATCCGCGTGAATACCTCGTCAGTAATGTTGCAAGCTGGTGAGATAACACTACGCAAGTAGGTGGAGTGACTGACAATCCCCAGCAGCCTACTAGCAACAACAAAAACGGGGTCAATGCCAACCAAATTTACATCATCACCATAGACAATAACACATCAGTGATTCTCACTGATGTTTAACTGTCACACAACCATGAAGAAAAAAGCAAACCACGTATAGCGAGAGAAGAAAAAGAATGGGACGGAAAGGGACCTAACAATTAAAAAAACATACCGACGTCTGTATTCAAACATTCGGTATCAAAGTGCCTACACCTTGAGAACACATCAACCGAGCAATAAGTGACAGTAAGACATCATCAGTAAGACGGCTTCATCACGACTTTTACTGCCGCACGTTATTAAGTGCATTTACTTTACACACAACTCAACCAAACAACCAAAACACTCAAACCGCTGACTTCGACTAGCTGCCATGTCACCTAAAGTTTCCAGCCACCGAATCTGTGAGTCGCGAGGTACTCAACCTGGGAGACGAACCCAACCTACATTGGCCAACTCGTTTGTGAACGAATTCACTTCTCCACGCCACCTCGCACCTTACGCCAGTCGGTCGCAGCGTCAGCAAAAAGTACCCCATGTGGCAGATGACTAGCTGGCACTTTTGAAACATGACCTAACAATCTAAGTCTAAGCAAATGCAGAGACTGAACAAAAGAGCATGCATGGCAGGCACTACTAAATACCCGCCTCCTAACCTGATTGCCTACCCGTTGATGCCACCCGACGCGAACGATCGGTGGTCACATACTTGAACTCGGTCGTCAAACCTAAGCAGCCATGTTTTGCTGCCGTAAAGTGATACAGTCATCACTGTCGCCTTATATATGCAAACCTTAGGCTCCAGAGAGATACCTCTTTATCACATGAAGTGCCTCAGATTGGTGAATACCGCCCTAGCCTTAGGCATACGCGCTTCTATCCCATTCCCTACGTTTCCACCGCTGCTGATGCAGCTTCCCAAGTACACAAGTCAGTCAACAAACTTCATGATTTCGTTATCTAACATTAAATCTACGTAATCATGACAATCTTGTAGAAGCACTTTGCATTTGGAGGCATTTGGCAAAACGTGTTGTTTGTGCTGTTTGAAAAGTGTCAAACAGCAATACCCTGTCATCAGCATGATCAAGATCAGTCAGTCTTTCACCAGATAGGAAGTTCACGCCGGCATCTTGTGAGTACGGCAGACATTCCTCTATTATTTCGTCTATCACAAAATTAAACAAAAATGGTGAAGGAGAACAGTCTTGACGTACGCCACTCCTAATACTGAAACTGTCACACAGCTCATCGTAAACGCTAACCTGAGCTGAGGCATGGAAATTAAGCGCCAACAGTATGTTCATATACTTGGTCGGTACACCCTGCGTTTAAGCAACTCTGACGGTGAAGATCGACCGACCGAATGGAACGCACCCTTGTAATCGAGAAATACGGAAATTGTTGGCCGACGGTACACATGACGCTGCTCCAGAATTTGACGAAGAGTAACAGTGTGATCAATACAATCCCGCTCAAGGCGAAGTCCTGCCTGTTCTTTTTTAAGGTTTGCCTCCTGAGCTGCAGTGAGTCCACGAAGTATAATGGATGACTGGTCAAACTAATTCCTCTATGGTTTTCGCAAGAGCCCTGAACTACCATCGTGAATATGGGAACTGTTACCGAATGAGTCTGGCAGGGAGGGATGGTCTCCACAGTCCACATGGCAACAAGGCCTCTACTAACGCCTCCCCACTTTGTTTGAGAAATGTCGGCACGAGGTCATCTGGGCCAGCAGTCTTATTAGGTTTGAGAATCGAGATGCAATTGCGAACCTCGATCTCATTGGGTGGTGCTAAATCTAGCGACCAGAGTGCAATAGCACAAGTTTATGGTGGTAACGATCCTGTAAGAACACTACACCTTGCCGGTGCAAGGTGCATACCATACAGATGAGTCATAACAATTAATGGGTTCAATATAGTCTGCACCTCCCAACCGAAATTACATAAAGCACCGTCCGTCGCACGCTTGACATCAATCAAACACACTACCCGTCAGATACTCCACTCAGTGACCTTCAAACCCACCGAGTGCTCCTTCTACAGTATTGCACATTACAACTGAAAAGGAAAGGAGGAGACTGGACACCCCTATCGAACATCACTTGAGGCGGACAACACTCAAGACAGCTGCCCATAACCGCGCACTCTGTACTCAGAGCGAACATAAGACTTCAATAAACTTACACCTTACCGAGACCCCTCTCCAGTCAAGAAAGCCCCAGTAAGCGTTCCGAGCAATCAAATCAAAGACAAACTTTAGGTCCAAAAATAACACGACCGTTGGCTGAGAAAAGGAGCGCTGATGCCCCAGTATCTGTCGCAAGGTAAAAATATGACCGATATGCTCGTGATCAGGCCGAAAATCTGCCTGTTTTCTTATCTAGTTCACTCTGTGTTCTATAAGCCGCCGCGTTGAGACCCGTGAGCAATGTGAATGTCACAAAGACAAGACGAATACCTCTGTCGTTGTCATGTGACGCCATGACACGTTTCTGAAAGAGTAGCTGTTAATAAACGCCATGAGGCGGCACGCTTGTAACAGCGAAGAGGAACTTGTTCGTGGATTCACCGGGAACTAAAAGTAAGACTAAGAAGCTTGAAACTTAAAAGGGAGGAAAACAGCGTCCAGGTTCATTTGGATGTCGTGCATTATGAGGGGCACACATGAGTTGAATCCACTATGAGCCATGAGGACGAACACTGAAGAAAGTCTATTCCAACGGCAATAAATGAAACACGAGACGCCAAAAATGCCCACCGGAGTGTTTGTTGAGGGTATAAATGGTGAAGCAGCACCAAGAATAAGTTCAATATGTAGTATTAAGTTTCGGAGAGGATGAGAGGGTCATCTTACTCGATCATACGATGCCCCTGCTTACTGTCCCTGGAAATCAATCATGAAAGAGGTCTTTACTCATCAATAATCTTGTCGAGGGAAGGTAGTTGGCCATGCGACCATAAGGGCCCCGCACCGTCGCTAAAATCACGAGCAGTTACACAAATGCGTGTGTGCGTCAAACCTGTGAAGTTACCAAGGCAGGCAAGGGTAAGAGAAAAAGCACATCAACGCTTACAAATTCACAACAGTAAAAAGATAACTACGTACAACTGTGATGGAAAAGTGGGAAAAAATTTGCCAGGTTTTCTAGATAGTGAACGACCCTCGGAAGGTGAATTCAATAACTTATGTCAGAAGAGACGCCAAATCCCACAGTTGTTGCACCAGTCATTTCGTTTCACGTGAAATGGGACTTATATGTAATTGAGTTATAGCTTGCCTTACATCTACTTATTGAGGTTGAGCACGAGTCACCACGAATTCTAGTTTCCACAAGTTAGGGCCAGGACAGTTCCAAATGGTGTTTGTTTCTCAAACCGGCATCCTACGACCGGCTGCTTCCTTGTTTCAGTTGGTCTGGAAAAGATAGTCTGTATAAAAGATTGAACAGGCAACGCTTTGCGCTACAAATCGAAACTCTTATTCACTCGGTCATTAGTTCTGAGCAACGGAATCTACATGCAACTGAACCGTAGCACTTTTCACTCTCCCTAATTTTTATTCTTAATTTGCGTCTGGGTCTACCTTCCGACTAACTCAATTTGTTTGGCTCATTGACTTTGTCAATGCACTAGTCGAGTCAAAGCTCATCATCTCCAAAATCGCTTACAGATATTACTATTTTTAACATATTGACCACCTGGAGTTATGTATGGCCCTGTGTGAAAGGATTTAAAATGGAAACGTAAGGACATGAATGGTAAACCCATGAAGCAACCTGTGAAGAAGCAGCTGGTTCGTAATTCCACCCGGGCCAACTTTGTCAAAATGAGAAATCATATCACGAAGTTTTACGTGGGTGTCGCTTCGGTTGCCTGCGGCTACCAAAGTATGAGTACGTTACATGAACTTGAGTTATCAGCCTCACGCCCGCGTATCAATCACTGAAAGCTGGCAGAAGCGGGCGGCCAATCAGGCCGTAAGTAAGCCAAGACATTTGCGAAGGTCGACCAATTTTTTATGGACGGGTGTCACTCGGTTCGCGTTAATCACTAAAAAAATTCCGCATAGCGTTATCCACCATACTGGACAACAAAGGTGATGTTAGCTACTTGACAGAAAATACATATAAACGGCTAATAACCCACCTTCTTGTTTCAATCGCTATCCCAAGTGCTTGTCTGTACTGCTTATGTTCAAAACAACGGTCGAACATGCGGTTAACAACGTGTTCAAGACGTTTGTAAGTAGAGGTATTCGGAGCCCAAGTACGATCTCCAGTGGAGTCCTGTCGAGATATAGAACTCCCACACTCAAGCGCATGATCTTGAGCAATCCTGAGCTCGGTATATTTATCGATGCATTTTGCTGTAATTCCGAAATAATGAAATATATATAATTACATATGATCGTTTCCACAAATTCTGACTGAGAACTTAGGTCAAACAACTCTTCCGCACAGAGGGCAAAATGCAAAGCATCTTCATACTCTGCCAAATGATAGTAGACTTTTGAAGCGAGGATCGCAGCAAGTTTGTTGTGCCCGAAATTGACGTCCTCGTGGAGAATTTCAATTTTGTTCACGGATTCCGATATTTCCGCCCAAAATTCATCAACCAAATCATCCAACCGTTTAAGGGCGAATGCCTGACCGAAAATGTTACCATATTTGTGAAGCTCACCTTAACATCTGGTCCTTTATCGTCTAAAAGAGAAACCAAGCCTGCCGCCGACGTCAAGGCCATCGTGATTCATCAACGTAACGCAGATTTCAAATATGGTGCTCGATTCCTAGCTCAATTTCAATTTCAATTTCAATTTCAAATCCAGGACTTGATGAAGGCCTGAG
>JTDE01004357.1:7765-20844 GCA_014338405.1 Paragonimus skrjabini miyazakii
ATCAGTGTTGTCTAGCGCTGATCGAGACCAATTGTAATTATAGCATAATATACTTTTGGTCTCCATAATTAATGGTATTTTTATTTCGCATCTGGCATTGCTGCGTATACCTGAGAAAGTGTTAATTTAGTGCACGTACGCACTAAACAAAATCCGAATTACAGATCCGAGACACGCTTTCTACTGAGACCCTAATACCATGCATGCACTGCGTCCCCGCAGCAACCGGCTCGGTTGAGAACAGTAACGTTGCTGCACTGTTGGGGTCCAGGCAGTAACCTTTTGCGTTTCTCTCCGCTGACGCTGGCCTATTCAGTTAGTGCAATCAGGGGGGGATAGCGCGTGCTCAAAAGTCCTCGGAACTTGCGAAGGGCAATTTTTGATACATTGTCTGAACTCTATCAATCCTGAACGGACGCGTCGATTAAACATATTACGAATAAAGCCGACTAGCCTAACATGATTTACTACGTTGTGTATCGGGTTCGCTGTTACTCAGAGAACCCATCACAACACAACGCCCTGAAACAAACTGCCCGGTGGAATACGTTTTTGCCAACTCAAGACCCCACTAGGTGTGGGGATGTGCGCTTATTGGATTCAAATATCACCAAAAGTTCCACTTGACATTCGCGATAATGCTAAAAAGGAACAAAAAGTCCCTGGTGTCCCCAGTCCGCGGTTGTCCAGTTAGCACATCGCCAAGCGTTTCAACTAAAAAGTAAACTTACTGTCAGCATGTAGGACTTTTGCAATATTTTAGATGCCTACAAAAGTCGCCGCAGGTACATGTAAATAATCTTCAGCGGCTCCTGTCGAACATTCCAGGGCAACTCTGTTGTTCTACGTTCCTTTGCCAGTGGAGCAGTAATGTGAGAAAACCTCTCCAGCAACCAGAAAGTTTATTATTTTGCCATCTAGCGTCGTGCATAAGCACGTGATGGACAAATTTGTTATGTGACTAGAAGTACGTCGTAGTAACCGCTTTCGAAAACTTGTTCAGCCGAACATTGCAAACCGCATTTATAGTGAGGCTTTACTTCGTCCATATGCTGTTTCAGCAATCTACCCAAGTAGTTGTGATGGTTCCAGGAATACAGAAATGAAGTAGCTGACTTAGTTCAACCCCAGAGCTAGCTCCGAAGCAATAGTAATGACAACCGAATTAGGCAAAGCAGGTAATTTATCTCCCGAGCGCAATTGTACAACTAATTATCAGCAATGTAATAAAACAACAGTAATGAGAAATCGGTTTAGTGACAATCCCCACAGCAGTCCAAGACCCATTTGTAGGGGTGCGTTATTTGCCCTTTGAGCACCATCGAATGGATTTTGCTCTACCGGATTGAAGCTTTTCGAATATAATTTCTCCGCACCTTACTCGTTTGTGGAGAGCGCAGTCTATTCTAGTTGCGCGCCCACGTTCTAAGAGAAAACCAACAAAATTCAACGAAATCGGACACGACGCATCATCTCCATCAGAGTACAGTTCGCGCGTTTTACGGTGGATATCTTTTGCTTTCACCACTACTACAATGTACTTCACCGTCCCAATTTCCATCTAGACGATACTGCAAGCAACATTGGACCCGAAGAGGTCCGTAAACGCCATGGTATTTGAGAAGTGTAAAGTTTCCCGACGTAATGTACTCAAGACAAAAGTCCCACAACCAAATGGTGAGAGTACTTGAATATTCAGCGGCCATTTAGTGAATAAAGTAAGGCCAAGGATGAGAGGAGAAATATGCGAATGTCCATTTACCCCACTTCCGTGCGTTGTCCACCAGTAAGTCGGCTTCGGAGAATAGCAGGAAACTCTTTCAAATGGAATGCTAAGATAATAATGTGTGATGGTGCTCCAATTTGTAATCGGCCAGTGCCAAGTTACTTTTCCTCATGTCACAAATATTGCTTCGAGTGTTCTTCATGGGCTGCCAGCAATTGAAGTCTCTGATTCTATGGTTGAAGCCGAACAAACCTCCTCAACTCCAGTTTCTGTAACAATCCTGTGAGAAACATTATACAGGTATCGCATTTGGAACACTCTTGTGATGTGTCCACAACAGTTTGCATCCGCAGTTAATCAGCTCTGGGAACATTTCACTCACAGTATCCTTCGGCTAAACGTCTTTAGGAGCAGGCGAGTCGTACAGAGTAACAGCGTCCGGAACCTGTAAACCATGTGCAACAGTGATCCATCTTTGACAAGTTTGCAGCCCAACTAATTACTTCAGGTTCAATACGTTTTGTCCTATCCGTTTATGGGTACAGCAATGCCGTCTTCCAAGTACGAAAGGAGGGAGTTGGAAAAGGTACCATTGAACAAAAAGCCCTCGAATCGCCCAGCGGTTTACTGCGACCGCCGGCGTACTAGTCTGTGCGGATGTAAAACTTGTACATACGCTCAGAAGATTGATGTAACTTACAATACATCTCCTTCGCGCGGCACTATACACAATGCGCCGTCACCGTTTTGTTCACTGCACTGTCGGGCTGAGTTTGTCTCTTACCGCTGAATAAGTCAGACTTTTTAGCCATTGCCTCCAGATGGAGTCCCCCGGGAGAAATTTTTATTCGTTGCCTCGCAGTGTAGCGGCTATAATGAATAATATTTTCGGTGGTCACATTCACAAGTACAATTTTGATGATCTTAGCATTTCACCTACTTTTTTGTTAATCAAGCTATCACTGTTGGGCAATTATCCGTTTCACGGGATTCGCCTTGAAAATCGTTCAAAAGGCAAAACGGTCCTTTTGGCGCGAATCTCCGATTTTTAAATATTTTATGAAATTTTAAAATTGGAATTTCAAGCAAAGTACTTACAGTACATCAATTGTAAATAAGCGGCGTTAGTGGAAAAATTGAAACACATCGAATAAGTCCCAAAAGTATTAGCTTGGTGATGAAAAATATTTTCACCATTTTCGCGAAAACAACCCGTTATTGACGTTGGCTTACTTTTTCAAGTCTTATAAATGCAATCGTTGCCATTTTCGAGATGAAATACGTCATCCTAACACCGCAGAGCGCTTTATTTTGCGGCGTTCCACAGATATGGTCAAAATGGGAATATACGACCATACTGTGCTTGCTTTGCATTTGATAGTGAAACACGTATGACAACATTTCCAGCTTCCTTTTCTATACGATGTTCATACTATTTCTCTTTGTTTGCAAGATTTCAGGTAGACACTGGTCGATGAAACGTTGCTCTTAGAAATGGTTGGAAATGACGCTATCATATGGTTGTCTCCATCTTCGGTGTATATGGATCGGCGTAAGAAAAGGGTACCATGTCCCACTCTGTCATCTAAAATCTTCAGAAGTAAATTCTATTCACCCTACTGCATTGTTTCTAACTAGATTGGTGTCGCGTGGCGTTCATGCGGAACAATATACGGAAACAGATGAAATGAAGCTGCTTACCGAGCGCCGGGAGGTATACCTGTCAGCCAGGCACACTACGATGTTTAGAACGCCAAGTATCTATTGCGGTGCAGAAAACGTCCAATCAATATGGCAACCAATGGAATCGAAGATGATGATAACCATGTACCGCAAACGCTTCAAATACAGATTTTCATCACTTCCCGCATGTTTTTGTTCTCTAAATCGTTCATGGTAAAGGTGGTTCGGAAGGAGCAGCTACCACTGTGAACATATACTGCATACTCAGACACTGATCATAAATTAAGTCCTTCGGGTGGAGCAGCTACTGATGTGAACGTATACTGCATACGCAGCCGTTATTCACAGCTTAATTGAATGAAGTTGAAATATCTATTAGTGTGAACCTATAATGCACACAGACGTTTGTCATAACTTAAGTAAATCGAGTGGAAGCATCTACAAGCGTGTACGCATTCCGTAGTCTGAGACGTTGTTGATAGCCTAAGTCAATCGGGTGGAGCATCTACTAGTGTGAACGTATACTGCGTATGTAGACGTTATTCATAGATTGTGTGAATCATGTTGAAGGAGCCAGTAGTGTGATCGCATCCTGTATTCCCAGACGTTGTTGATTGTCTGAGTCAGTCGAGTGGAGCAGCCACTAGTGTGAGCGTTTACTGTGTATACACACGTTCTCCATAGCTTAAGTGAATTAAGTTGAAGCATCTACTAGCGTGAACGCACCCTGTATTCTGAGACGTTGTTGATAGTCTAGTGTGGTCGTATACTGCATGCTGAGACGTTATTCATAGCTTAAGTGAATGAAGGTGAAGCGCCTACTAGTTTGAACGTATACTTCGTATGCAGGCGCTCTTCGTAGCTTATGTGAGTCTTGTTGAATTAGCCACTAGTTTGACCGCATCCTGTAGTTGAGACGTTGTTGATAGTACAAGTCAGTCGGGTGGAGAAGCTTCTAGTGTGATCGTATAGGGCATGCTGAAACGTTCTTCATAGCTTAAGTAAACGAAGTTGAAGCGTCTACTAGCGTGTATGCATACTCAGACGTACTTCATAGCTCAGTTGAATCAAGTTGGTGCAGTTACTGTTCGGAACACAGTGCGTTCTGAGACGTTGTTTATAGTCTAAGTCAATCAGGTGGAGCAGCTACTGGTGTGAACATATACTATATACGCAGGTGTTATTCATAGCTTAACTGAATGATGTTGAAGCATCTATCAGCGTGAACTTGTACTGCATACTCAGATGTTCTTCGATGCTCAAGTTGATCAGGCTCAAGCAGCTGCTGATGTGAACCAATACTGCACAGACAGACGTTGAACATAGTTTATGTGAATCAGGTTGAAGCAGCTACTAAGGAGAACGCATAATGCATACCAAGACATTCTTTATTGGCCAGGTCAGCGGGATCATCCCCTGAATGGGTGAAAATCAGCAATGTTTAATAATGAAACCAAGTATATTGTACTATATACAACTCTTAAGGTGGAGAAGAGTTTGACGAGTTGGTTCGTGGGATTTCTCTTTCCAGGTATGACTATGAATTGGTACTTGGCGAACAGCCAGGTTCCTACATTGGCGATAGAATGAAAGTGTAATATGTATACTGCAACCAGCTTACTCGGAAATATATTCAATATTTTCTGTTTATGCAATTCATTACACCGCGGAACCTTTGAGGTGGGAATCTAATGGGTGAAGATGTGCAAGCGTTAAACTGAACAATCTGTTGGACCAGTTCCAACAATTGGTGAGCCCGTAATTTTCGAACATTTCGCCACAGTTATTCTTTGCGTTTTTGTGAGCTCGTTCCTTTGCATATTTGTTATTTTTCTTGACGTTCGCGTAAACAGTTGTTTTGCTCTGTTTGTGTACACGTTTAAGGTATAATCATTTATATTTTTCCTCAGTTTGGTTTAATTAGTAGCTCTTGACAGCCCATAACCGCGTAACCACTACCCGATGTCTGAAAGGTTAACTGATGACGTCTGCAGCTCCTCATTCGGTAATAATTCGTTGGTGGTCCCTTCGTTTTTCGGAAATGGGCCCTCTTGTTTGGTTTGTTTACTTAAAACCGGAATATTTTAACAGCGGACTTTTGTCTGATCAAACAAGTTTTTGTTGGTTGTTAGCCAGACTTCCGAGTGGAGACACCCAGTAAACCAGCCGGTGGAGCATAAGTACGATACCTTAAAAAAAGGCTGTTATTAATCGACTGACACCCTCTGAAAAAACACGAGTGCAACAACTTTTTCACGATTTGAAGCTAGGCGACAAACGCCCCTCAACATTCCTAGCAGAGATACAGCCACTCATCGGCAACTCGCACATGGACGAATCCCTCGTCAGGGAACTCTGGCCTAGCAAATCGCCAGGAGCAACGCAAGCAATAGTTTCAGTTGCTCGTTTACAAACTCTCGCTAAGACACCGAATATCGCTGACCAGGTAGTGGAGCGCTTACACCCACTACTGGGTTGCTTGAGTGTATCATATTCTAGTCCATGTTTTACAATGGACACGAGTGGTTTCGACAGTGTGATTACTGCAAAACCTGGTCCAGCAGACATTGAGGCTTTAAGAGCAGAAACCACAGCTTTGCGATGTGATTTGAACAAAATTTCTTTAAACCGTTTCTCAGGTTGTCGACTTCATATACCACCCAGTTGACACAAACCGCAGTCAAAAGCTGACTGTTGTTGGTACCACGAACGTTTTGGCAACCGAGCCAAGCGTTGCACCGAACCTTGCAACAATGCATCATCAAGGCGATGCAAACCCAACAGCCGAACTTCAACGGCAGACAATGCCATCGGCGCTGACTCTCCCTGCCTCTTCATTTTTGTGAGGGATGTAGAAACCGGACATACGTTCCTGGTTGATACCGGGACGCAGGTTAGCGTGTTTCCGTCTACAAAAGGCAAGTTGCTGAACTCTTGCAGCCCACGGCTCCGCGTTGCAAATGACACGCCTATGGCCACATAAGGATAGCGGAATTAACGCTTAATTTATGCATCCGGCGGACATTCCGTTGAATGGTTACAGTTGCCGGGGTACCGTTCACCATAAATGGGATCGATTTTTTCTGGCACTTCGACCTTGTGGTCGGTACGGGACGCCGTCCAGCAATCGATTTCAGCAATAGGTGAGGCATATCCGGAACGCACGCAACAGTTGCGGCCATAACATCCATATATACCCAATCCGCCGCCCAAAGGCAGTGTGTAGATCTCTTCGGTGAGTTCCCACAGCTCGTGTGCAAGTTCGACGATAATCCAACAGTGACCTATAATGCCGTACATCACATCCGCACTAAGGAGTCCCCCGTCTCAGCACGGCCTCGCCGGTTGGCTTCCGACAATTTAAAACACTCCAAGGCAGCTCGAACTCGGGCTGACACGCCCTTTCGAGAGTCCATGGGCCTCACCGCTGCATATGGTCCCTAAGAAGTCAGGTGATTGTCGCCCATGCGGTGATTACCGCGGGTTCAACAAAGCAACCGTCCCTGACAAATACCCAATCCTACACATGCAGGATTTAACCACTTGGTTATGTGTGAAAACAATATTCAGCAAGATAGATTTAGTACGTACTTATCACCAGGTTCCGGTATCCGAAGGCGATATTCCCGAAACCGCAGTAATAACTCCTTTCGGCATTTTCCAGTTTCTTAGAATGCCTTTTGGTTTGAGCAACGCAGCTCAAACTTTCCAACGCTTTATTCATGAAGTGATTAGCGGTTGGGCTTTGTACACCTTAATCTGGATAATGTTTCAATAGATAATTCTTCACAAGAACAACTTGCGCACCCTCGCATCTTACTGGAATGCATCACCTAAGGTGGCGTTGCAGGTAACTCTACGAAGTGCAAGCCAGCTAAGTTTGCAGTAAAGTTTCGGGGTCAAAAGATCCAAAAATTGGAATCGCCAAACTCATCGATGGGGTCGAAGCCATCCTTGAATAACTCAAGCCAAATATCTCTAAGCAAATTTGTCTTTTTAATGGTTTTGTCAATTACTAACCACGATTCTCACCATACTTGGTGCATATAATTCGGCCAATGTCTGATTTCCTCCGTGGGAGTGAAGGCAACCTCCAGTTTACTGAGGCTGCATACACTACGTTTGTGGAACCCATGGATGCGGTAGCTGACTTAGCTCACTTTGCCCATCCTAATCCGAATGCACCACCGTAAATCGTAACCGACGCTTTTGACAAAGCTATTGACGCTGCGTTGAAGCAGTTCGTTGGAAAGCAATGATAGCGCTTAGCTTCCTTCTCCAAACGCTTATGACCCGCGGAGTCCTGCTACAGCACGTTTGATAAAGAGTTACTGGCCATTTATTTGGACATCCGCCACTTCCGTCATTCGGTGGAGCCAGGATCCTAATGACTTATATTGATCACAAACCACTTATCTTCTCCCTAGACGCTTCATCCGACGCGCACCCCCGAGCGGGACAAGACGTGAAGTATACCTCTCGGTTTACGACCGATATATCTCTGTTTACGACCGACATACGCTTTTTCACGCGTCCATACCCTAAGCGCACCTGCTGATAATGGCATTGAGTCGGCGCCCATGATCGTCGGGCAAGCCATTGATCCAGAGATCGAGCACCTTTCTCAAAATAACTCTCTCACAGTTCAACGGGTACCTCTGGCACCTTCATATTACGGTAGTTGTGCACTTCTTTTGGCGCAGCACATGCGAAATCTACGCCCGGTACAGCCCAGAGGGCCATCACTAGTTGTGCACTCACACACTGAATTGTCCTCGCGTAATCTGGTCTTCGTACATACGGATGACCCGCGTTGACCACTGTAACCCCCATACACCGACCTCTATTTTATCCTCGCCAGAAACAAGAAAACCTTTGCCGCTATCCGCAACGGCAAGCGCGACGTAAATACTGTCGGTAGGCTGGAGCAAGCACTTATGGAAGAATCATCAGTCACACCTCCTTCAGTAAATGGTACTTCTTCCTTGGAACACCTGATGGCACCGGAAAGCTTTCCCTCCCCAAAACCCCAGTAGTAATTGATACCGTCGCAACTTCAACTCCGGCTCCCTCTGCCTCCAAGTATAATCGTTTTAATAGGGAACTTCGCAAGCCCATACGTTTTGCGGAATATGTTGACGTCTTATCCTTTGAAACGACGTTTTTCAACATAACATATGTGCACACTGGTACCCATCGTTTTTGTCCACCCACCCTTTCGAGCTATGGTATATATTTTCAAAAAATCAGGAAAAATGTTTTTAACGGTCTGCTAACCCGGTTTTTTAGTATGTGGGTATATTTGCACGTAAACAAAAAAAAAGAAAACGATAAACCGCCTGTTTTTATTCTCATACCTTTGCAGTTAACTGATGCGCCATCAAGTCTGCAACTCAAACGGCGTTGTTTGGGACCAGGTGTATTCGCAGGCTAATGCTTTCCTTTCTGGAGTCTGTCAACCTCAGACAGGAGCGCAAAGGGAAGAGAAAACTAGAGACAACGGCACTCCAATTTGCAGTGTCCATGGAGTCGTAGGCCGTTGAGCTACTCTCAGTAGACTGGAAACGTTGTCACGGTGAATTATCCCTTTTCGCCTGACGTGCGGCTACTTCACTGTTTTCTCTCTTACATTAAATCAGAACATGGCGCGTGAAGGCATCTCCCAGCTACCTATTAAACAGCGCTGAACAAACCTACGCCGTTTTCCCCCCGAGTTTTAGTGTTAGGCAGCCCGCTGCGATGGAGCAGAAACGCACTGAAGAATAAGTACCGTAAACGCAAGAATCCTATCGGCACAGCATACATTCTAGACCAACCCTTCTCTGAACCTTAACAGTCCCTACCCGGTGTCATCATTCTTTTCATGTCACCCTGTGAAAGTGATTAGCCAAAAGGCGTGATATTCATTTTCCCATCTCCCTTTGGAATAACGAAGTCCTGTGTGATGCTCACTAGCCTTCCGGGAGAGAGTTACTTGAGGACCATAATAAACAATATGTTTGATACTCATATTCATTTGTACACTTTTCATGACTGGTTTTTTGCCTAGTTTTGGTTTACTCAAGCTATACATTTTTGTAATATTCGTGGGTGCCAAAAACATGGTTCACTCCGCATCTCGTTGATTTGATGTATTTATTTTTTATAGAGAACTGGAAAGTTTCTATGTCTAAAACCGTGCATATTTTCCACAATAACTAAACCAGAAAACCGAATAATATTCAACAGCGTCTACTGCAGGTGGACTGGGAAAATGAGCTGTAAGCGAATGACGACAAAAAGTAGAGCGCAACCAACCAGCTAGCAGGCGACCGGAAACTATTTTATTGACCTTGGACAGTCGAACAAAAGAGAGAATGAATACATGCAATCAAACAATTCAATAGTGCGAACGGTCAACATAAATAGCAACGTGGGTGGAATACGTGGCAACCCAAGTCAGCCTCTACACTGTACGCTCTATTTTCCAGGGTCCACACCAATACATGGCGGTCGACCCTCTCAGTCTTTCATTTCATTGTCGATCGCTTTTCCATAAGGAGTAATGACTGAGCAGTATTCTGTTAAAATGGTTCTAACAGAAACGACTGGTTCATGTAGGAGCCACCACGAAGCTGCTGCATTCCTCGAATCAACGTGAAGGGGAGGCCGTATCCCAGCTGTAATTCACTGTAAAGCTGCTGTGTTGATCACAGTCTCCTTAAGTGTCGCAGCGATGTTCCGTAGGCCAAGTTAGGAGGGCACCAAACAGTTGCATTGAAACTTTTTTCGGAAGCCTATTTACAAACTGACTGAACTTGTAGGGGCCTAATTAATCGAATGACGAAATTGACCAGAATATGGTGATAACAAAGAAGAGTTGAAACGGTAACGGATAAGCTCAAAAGATAAGCGTACAAGTAAAACGGAAGACCTATCAGTGAAACAGTAACGACTCACTGATAAGGAAAGATCCGCTGGGTTGATTAGACCACCACAAGAGAGAAAGACAGCGCCGGAGATGAGACCCGGAACACGACCGACGGATAGTTCCACACGAGGCGTGGGGTGGTGGGCTTTGAGCGTCGACAGTTCGGCAGATACGCGAAGCTAAAATACTTTACCGTCCTGTCACTTTACCAGCCCAAAAATCCGCATTAGTGAGGAAGACAGAAACGAAATGTGGTAACTCCCGTTTTGTCGTGTTGACGATTCAGTTCAAAATTGATAGTAATGGTTTCAAACAAGTGCGCAGATGAATTTTACAAAACGGTATATGCAAAAACGTACAAAAATGAATTATGAAATTTGACTATTAATTGTGGATACTACAAACCTTGCCTAGTCAAACAAAACTAGAGTACTAACAAACTCGGCATCAAGAGAGACGAACCGCGGAAGTGGGTCCATCTCCAAGCATGAAGAAACCGTATGTGTGACTGCGATCACAGTTTGCAATTCTAAGGAATTTATGCCTTCGCCAGACATGCTGAAAGGCTCGATGGCTTTTAATATATAAAAAAAGGAACATAAAATGAGCTAAACACGGGACTTCCATCAGATCTGATAATTAAACAATATAGTGATCTACTTAAAGAAAACAACTCCAATATTGCGGTTAGCAAAAAGATAAATTACCGTATAAAAATGATTTACACCAATTGGCGTTTGATGACATGCATCTTAGTGACGTTGGTTTTAATAAATATGCATACCACTGAGTGATCACTCTGCGCGTTTTTGTTCACAAATATATTGTTTATTTGCATTATCTCGCTTCAGTACACAGCGCGCCACTCAAGTAGACCGTCCGTCTTTAGTTTCCTTGTGAGCTGTGACGTGGTGGTATTTCTGACTGCCGGAAGAGTGCGTGAAATCAAAATTGCCGGCAAGTGCTATATATTTTACGCAAGCGTAGTTTGTGAGTAGTAATGCGCATTACTGAAGTTGGTTCATATAATGTATCGTTAGAAAGCTACAAGGGATGAAATATGCACAAGTTCAGTGAATTTTTGGTAACACCACAGATGCATTCATGGATGGACCCTGCAGTCACCAAAACAACCGTGGGTTCTATTTGAGTTATTGTTGCATCTTACCTATTGGCTCAGATACTTCACTGCCAATGCATTCGAAAACTGAGTTTGTTGCAGAAGGCGGAGATTGCACAAACTTAGGTGAACTGGTGAAGAACAGGCGTTATTATGGGGACTTTTATTTGGAAACGTTGAAGCAGTTTGCAACTGCCTGCAAATTGTCTGTTTACTATAAAAACTTTTGACGGCAGTGTTCTTTTTAACCTTTCCAAAAATTATGAATTGCGTTGTCCTGCGCTGAAGTCAGATGTAAGCTCTCATCGCGGTTGGGTATATTAGATGCTCGAGATGTGGGTGACACTGGACCAAGTCTTCGGTGCTAGGGTTGAAACGAGTTGGAAGCGGTCAGTTGAGCGCAAAAGACTTCAAATTCTTCGTGTAATAATAAAATGAATTTTTCAGGACATGTACGTAGATTTTATCGAGTGTGCTAGGTGTGTTGCAATGTGTTGCAATATTAGCCACACCTAAAACTGGCCCGTTTTCGCATTTTCCTTCGCAAAAGTTCTTTTTCTTTCGGTAAAGATATCCTGTTGTGATGTGTAGTCGAATTTGCGTTCTGGAAATGATTTCGTCGGAACTTTCAGAGTGGAGTACATATTTCCATTTTGCGGAATCGCTCAATTTCGCGTGGTTTGGGAGATACAAATGAATTTGAAACTCTCGACCACTTTGCCTTTGGATTGCATTTCACGCCAAATATCAAAGTAAAATCCAGTGAAAGCTATTCCACCACGTCCGCGGGTTAGTCATCCATCCGAATTGTGTACAGTCCGTTTTTTTCTCAGTATGTCGAAAAGACGACGATGGTCGACGAAATGTTGCTCCTAAAAACGATTGCACTCGAAATTATCACGTGGTTGTTTCCATCTACGCACCATCTGAGACAGTGTAAGCACGAGTGATTTGATTCGTTCTACCACTGACAGCCTGCGTGCTGTTTCTGCGTAACTTATCACATGCACGCAGCTCAATAATCGCTTATCTGACGGTTAGTGACCCAATTTGATGCTCGTTATTTCTCAGACGATAGCACCGATTCCACCTCATACCATTTCAAAAACAACAGTTCAGTGTTGAAAAGTATTGCAAGGGGAGACTGCTACATCAATACCATGTTGGTAGCGGTAAGCGCCGTATAATCCATACCGATTGCTTGATTGCTGA
Organism: Paragonimus skrjabini miyazakii; assembly: GCA_014338405.1. Classification (NCBI taxonomy): domain Eukaryota; kingdom Metazoa; phylum Platyhelminthes; class Trematoda; order Plagiorchiida; family Troglotrematidae; genus Paragonimus; species Paragonimus skrjabini miyazakii. The sequence goes on from JTDE01004357.1 coordinate 20,417, forward strand.
TGCACCAGCAAGACTATTCACTCATCTTTTGAAACAACACTCAGTTTACTTCTCATACGAGAAGTGCTGTGCGCGTAGTGTCTACACCGTGAACATGTAATGTTTCCGCACAGTTATGACGCATCCGGGTCTGACTGTAGCTTTTGTTCTCGTATTCATCAAGAATGTTACATTGACACGTCACCATTCGAATCCCTACCGACTGACATGGTGCATTCTTTTTCCCTGGAGTATGTGCATTTGGTGTGATGTGATGTTACGAAAAGGTTGATCACTCTGTAACGTTGCAGAAGGATTCAAAGTAATATCCGATTTTCGTCCGCTGCTATTCACCAAATCGACCAGCAAATCAATGACAACAGGCAAGCAACAACACGTGACCTCCAGGGGGATTGTTGTGCACTGGAGGATGCAGACAAGTGGAAAAC
>JTDE01004357.1:31831-46279 GCA_014338405.1 Paragonimus skrjabini miyazakii
TACGTTAAGGTCTTTTGAAGTTTCATTTCCCTTTACAAAGGTCACGTCCCCATTCATAAGCGGTGGCTGGCACAGTACAACTTGCCAATTCGACGGTTGGTGGGCCCTCAGCTTTGGCCGCTCGATGCAACTAACTTCGATCGTCACTACAAAACCGTGCATTATGTACTTGAAAAACTGCATGATTGCAACAAGCGCACGGCGGTGACTTGTTTAACAGCACCAGTAAAACAGTGGAACGTGCTAAATCTGGTTTACCTTTTTACAACTTCCCCATGGGCTCACACACAAGCAGTATGCGGCCGAGGTGGGTGAAGAAGCCTAAAACAGGATTGCATGTGGACACTGCGGGGACCCGTTACAGATAGACAGCCGTTACTGTGAGGTCAATCAGTTGATTTTTCACTCTAAATATATCCAAATGGCAGATCAAAACGAGTGTCCATTCTGTTGCAAGCAGCTTCAACCTCAGTCACTTGGTGAGTGCACATTCCGAATCCTTACTTTTGTCAGTTCTCTCTAATTCAGCCGTTGTTCGCACTTCCCACGTAATTATGGGAAGCAAGTTCTGCAAACCACCCACGACGGATGTCCACTTGGACTGGTCTGTTGGCAGTGTACCGCTTGCACACGTGTCGAAGAAAGCGCAAATCAACATGACCTGGAACGACCATGCTGTCGATGCAATTGACGAAAGTAAGTTCCTTTATATATGCGTACACAGTTTCCTTGCAAATATCGGAGATATAAGAAGACTTCATCTGATACACAATTTCATTCATCCAGGAGGACACCCATAACACGTGAAAATCAAAGGTTACATTTTGTGCTCAAGAAGGGCGAAGGTAGTATTTACCTTCCTCCATAACCATCACATACATAATTCATGATTCTATCCCCACGTTTTCGTCCTCAATGGTTTCACTCGTCCACCTCTGTTTGACAACATAGGGTACCGTTTTGCTTAACTCGCAAGGTAGAACAAACGCGTGGAGCAGTTATAAGTGTTTAGGCTTGGAGTACAGTTTGAGATAACAAGTGAGCCAGGACGAATGCGCTAAACTCATGTAAGCCTCCAAGCTGGAAGTGTTCTTCGATGTCGTTCGTTCAGCAGGTCGCCTCGTCTCCATTCCAGCGTACGTCATGAATACATGTAAAATTTTACAACAGTGGTAGAAACTGCTACCATTCTTTAAAGAATGGCAAGGCATGGCGAATGTACCCGAGAAAATACCGCTAACTTGTCTAATTTTCGTGCGTTGTCCTACGTTGAAATAAGTTTATAGGCGTAACTTAGGTTTGTAGTTTTACAAAAAAGCTTAGCCATGACGTTTTAACAACCGCTCAATTGTCGAAAAGATAATCACGTTTTTCTGCTTGATTACGTGTAAGTTTAAATAAAGGCACATGTTCGCACGTCTATGACATCGATTTTCATTATATTTCACCATCAATTCTTTAAAATAGCGAAGAATGCAACTTTCTGTTATTTTTCCATTAATCCCTATGCCACTGAACTACCGCACATTTCTTGTTTACGTCTTCGGAAGACTAAAACAAAAAATTCCCACGCAACAGAATTCTAAAATTTCAGGAACTGAAACGTCATGAAATTTCCACAATTCCAATAGCTAGAAAAAATATCCCTGAGAAGATAACAGAAATATTCACAGTCTGCGGATTACACGCAGCGTTGTTGTGCAGCTTTGTTGCGATGTGAGATCAGGTCGGTTCCTGCAGGCACACTGTGTACTCGTAATATAATATCCGCGGCGACGTTTGCGGCTTCGGAGACATGGCGGAGGTCTGTAGAAAACTGGGCTGTGTAGTCCGGCCGTCGAGTTTCTCTAAGTGAATATTTGTCGGAATAATTTCGCAAAGCGTACACGAGAGGTTCGTGGTGCGTAAAAATAATGAAATCACGGCCTTCGAATGCATGACGAAACTGGCGCACGGCCTTACACATAACGAAGAGTTCATGGCCGAAAATGCTGTATCGCGATTCGGTGTCGCTGAGGCGTTGGGAATAGAATGCACTCGGCTGTCAAGTCTCCCGAATTGCTTGCCGTAGCACTGCACACATGGCTGAGTCCGATGAGTCCACGGCGATGGTGATTGTTGCGTCTGGATGTTGGAAGTGCAACATGACTGCGGAGGTGACTGCCTTGTTTACGGTTGTGAAAGCCGTAGTGGCTTTGAGGGTTAGGCTTAAGGTACTTTTATTGCTTCGAAGTAAATCGGTCAGAGGCTGCATAAGCTAGGCGCATTTTAGAACATATCGACGATAGTAATCCAGAAATCCACTGGAGTAGCAGAGCTTGTGACTTGTGACAGGAGGCTGACATGATCGAATAGCCACAACCTTAGAATCGAGTGGTATAATCCCATCCGCCAAGATGCTGTGGCCTAAAAAGATCAACCAGGCTTGACTGAGTCCGGTCTTAGCTCCGTTGACAGTAAAGCTGTATGACGCCAGATGTTGGAACAGCATCCGCAGGTGGATGATATGCTCTTTTGGGAATGAACTAGCCCCGAGAATGTCACCAATGTATGTACAAATGAAGTATAAAACATGGGTGGCTTCAGTGATCAGACGTTGGTACGTCTGCACAGCGTTACGGAGACCGAAGAGCATGCGCAAAATTTCGAATGGATCGAATGGAGTAGTGGTAGCTGTTTTGGGTATATCTTCCTATGCAACCGGTATGTGGTGGTAGGCGCGGACAAGGTCGATTTTGCTGAAGATGGTTTTGCCTGCAAGGCTGATAGTTAGACCGTGAACGTGTGGCGCATGGTACCTATCCGGAACAGTGTTACTGTTCAATCCACCGTAGCCTCCGCAGGAGCGCCAATCACCTTCCGCCTTCCTTGGCACCATGTGCAGAGGAGATGGCCGTGGGTTATCGGAAGAACGAATTATACTCATGTCCTGTATGTGATGAAATTCGCCACGACCGATGCGCAGTTTGTCCAGTGCCAGTCTTCTTGGACGCTAAAAAACTGGTGGGGCTTTCGTTTTGATGTGATACGCCACGTCCGTGATGACGGCGGGCAGCTTGTTTGATGGGCTGGTCAATTTCGTGAATCTACGCTGTACGGCTCGGTAAATAAAATCATCTCTTGGTTCAGTAAGCAGCGGACTAAGGACAGACGTCGAGAAAATGGCCTCTATGGGGGATATACTCGTTAGATGATCTAGGAGCATGTGATGACCCTCGTCGACAACTAACCCGAAATGCTATGAGAAGTTCACGTTCAAGACGGCATTTGGTACATCCGCAGCAATGAACACCCAACAGAAAGCACGCCGCAGGCCCAGATTCAGCATATGAAAGCGTGTGCGAAAAGTGTGTATTGAGGTTCCATTGGCAGTTTGGAGCTTGAAGGGTGTCAGGCAAGGCATATTTTTCTTTCTAGGTGGTACGACACTGCCTTGAGCACCGGTGTCTACTAGAAAACACAACCCAAAATTTCTATCGGTTATACAAAAAATAGACGACCAGGAGTAGGACCGCCACCTACATTTGTCACCATTACTTGCTTGTGGTCGCGCTTTCTGAGGTAGTGGAGAAATTGCACGGCCAAATAAATTTCCGTGCCTCGGTCCCGAATCTGAGACGATAGGAGCAATATCACGTTTTTGAACGCGATCTAGAAAGGGTACTCCCTCTGGCACCAACAACAACGCAGCACGGTGCGTTACAGGAAAAACATTTTGACCTGGCGCACATAAAGGTTACCATAAATAACAAAAAGAAGTAAAAAATGATTAATGGAACGAGCTCACCAATGCCATGGTGCTAGTTCTTAGGTTCGCACGTCCAAGCTTTCCCCGGCTTTATGCTAGCGCGGATCGGAAGTCGTAGTGAGAAGATGGTGAATCGGCAAACAAACTTTATTTCTTAATTTACTCACCGTTCGCAAGCAAACTTCAACGAATCGATTGAAGACTCTAGGGAGTTGGACGTGGGAGAACCTTAAGCACAACCACCCGATCGCCGCCAGAGAGGACGAATGTCAACGGAAATTCCGGTCGACCTTCAGAGCTCAAACAAGCGTCAGACTGGTTGAGCGACGTTACCGACGGTAATAACTAAAACACTATCTTGTCTCGCCAATCTGCTGATGTTCTTAGACACTGTCACGGAGAAGCTGGATAAAGGGGAAGTGGTAGAGGTGTGCTACCTAGATTTCCAGAAAACCTTTGACTCTGTCAACCACAGGATTTTGGGCTGGAAACTACGAGTAGCTGGAATTTCCCCTATAATCTGCAGGTGGATACAAACGTTCTTGTTGGAAGATCGTGCAGGGTGAGAGTAAGATTACTGTCAGACAAGGGTTCCCCGTTAAGCGGAGTATCTCAGGGGTCAATCCTCGCCCCTCTGCTCTTCCTAGTATACGAAAATGACTTGACCGACAACCTGGTCAGTCCATGTTACCTGTATGCAGATGACATAAAGATGATGGGAAATTCGTTGGATTCGGGCGTCCTCCAGGTGGACATTCTGAAGATCTGTGAATGGACATGAAGGTGGGATTTACCACTGAATGTTCTCGAAAGTCATATCCTCGCTAATGCTACTCAGTCGACCCCTGGGTATATAAGGGATGCACGTAGACGGACAGTCAAACTTGCAACAAAACAGCAAACGAGAGACTTAGGTACCCAGGTCACTAGCACGTTTGCTCCAACTGCCCAGTGTGTTGTAGCCGCGACAAAAGCCCGGAGAGCGTTATACCGACTTAAATCTGCGATCGCCAACCCATGTCCAGCAGTATTCATTCTACTATACTCGGCCATAGTTCGACCACACCTGGAATACTGTGTCCAGGCTTGGTCGCCGTATCTAAAAAAGGACATAGCTGTCCTCGAAAAAGTACAAGAGCTCGCCACACGTATTTTATAGGGTGTGAAGGGTCTAAGTTACCAAGACCGATGAAGCTCGTTGAACTTATTTTCGCTCGAACGTCGGCGGGTAAGAGGAGACCTTATTGAAGTGTAAAAAATTACCCACCACACCGACACAAGTCCCCTGGCTTGTGTTTGTAATACGTCTGGACAGAGATATAAGCGGACAGGTTAATGATCAAGAAAACAAGATCGCAATTGGCAGTTAGGTTTAACTTTTTTACTAACCGAGTAGTCAACTCGTGGAACAAATTACCTGCAAAGATTGTGGAGGCTTCCAGCGTAGATGTATTCAAAACGGAGCTAGACAAATGTTGGAACAACCTTTTTCCCACTTTGTGCTAATCGATAAATGCTTTGCAATTACTGTTCAGGGCAACTTGGTTTTATTCTGTCTTTCATCCCTACCGTCAGACCACTACCGAAAGTATCCGCATCGACAGAAAACGCAGTCTGGTCAATCGCCGGATCACACCAGTCAAGCATCAGGACAACAACAGGCTCAGGCCTTCATCAAGTCCTGGATTTGAAATTGAAATTGAAATGAATGTAGCCTACAATAGTAAGGATGGTGAGGATTCATTAAACCACCACGTGTAAAACTGCGATATCTGCGCCAACACACTAACTTTGATGCCAGCGGTTTGTCGCGAACTTACCTTCATAAGGTAGCGTTAACGGGCACGGTGGTACCGGTAAGGCGACTCTCACGTCGCAGGATTCTAGGAATTCGGGACGTCGAAACTGAACCCACTACACATCCAACCCAGCTCACTTTTGACAACTTTGGTCGTAATCCAATCAGGCCACATGTCTAATCCCCTCTGTAGCCAAGTTGGTCTTGTGCAAACATTCCTAGCTCAACGGACGTGGCCAAAATCTCGGTTTGTTTCCGCGATGATCAACGTACTACTGATTCCGTCATACTTCTGTTTCAACACGTCACTCTGCGAAAGGTATCCCTACCTACTTGCTCATCCGTGAGACCAACAGGCAGGCCAGAGTTGAGTCAACAATTTTCGAGGTCTTTAACAAACCTGTTGAGGAAATGAATAGAACTAAGCGGTAGTTGGAAATATAAACTTCACAGTTTTCGCTCAACGAGAAACAAAGTTGTGTGGAAGTTTCTGCGCACCATCAGAATTTGAACTGAAATATGATACAATATGCCCATATTTGTACCCTTGACCAGTTTGTTTTACTGCGTCACAAGGCTCCAATTTCGCTTTCTTGCGTGAAGATGAGGTTGTTCGTGAGAGGTTGTGACTCGGGTACCACTTCTCTGGAGGTCCTACCCAACCAGACAGTCTCTGCTGTTAAACACCAAATAGAAAATAGTTTAAATATTGCCGCTTCAGTTCAACGGCTGGCTTATGCAGGCATCCCGCTGCCTGAAGATGCCCGTCTTGACGATTATGATATTGGAGATTGCGCTTGTGTGGAGCTGAATTGTGATCTTATGGGTGGAGCAAAGAAAAGAAAAAAGAAGGTTTATTCAACCCCCAAGAAAATTAAGCACAAGCGGAAGAAAGTAAAACTCGCAACATTGAAATTCTACAAAGTAAGGGACACTTTCGCCTTAACTCATCCAGTAGATTGACTCTAATGGCAAAATCACGAGACTTCGAAGGGAATGCACGAATAAGAAATGCGGTGCTGGAGTCTTCATGGCCAGCCATTTTGATCGGCATTATTGTGGCAAATGTGGCTTGACATACATGCATGAGGCCAAGTAAGATATAAATACATTTTGCTAAGGGAAATGCCTTCTAATGTTCATTACATTGGGTTTTCGTTGGCTGACTTAGTTAACTTCTCTGTGTTCGTCTTCACTGTGAATTACATAGCTTCTTAAGTTCATCCTTGCCAACTGGTTCATTGGTGACGAATGCACGTGGTTTGCTATCAGACGTATGCACTGCTTCGATCTCTTTTTTTGCAGTGATCATCAAACCCTCTGAACTGGCGTGAGATAGTGGACTAGTACATACGAAGACCTAACGCCATTTATTTTCTCCACATATCCCAGTGTGTATAATCCAGCAGTAGAGGCAATTTGTGTCGACGTCATTCGGTAATGTCCATTTGCAGGTTGTCGCTTAAATGGGGTGGAGCTTTGCTCATGTTCTGACCCTAATTGCTCGGCCTGGTAACTAGGGGTGAACAGTTGAATCATCACAACTAGTAGGAATAGTGAAGTGACAAAGTCTTTGGTCATGAATCTCAACGTTAGCTATAATCACGCGCTCATTCTGGTCGTCCGTACCGGGCGCACGAGAGCATTTATCTTCTTGTGGATGTAAACTGGGTGTGCTAACCACGATAACTTGTTGAATCATTTACGTTGTTCAAGCCGCGCACGGTTTCCCATCATTATTATGATCGGGCTGTTGGACATTGTGGAACTGCAATTTGACTTTGAAATTTCGTTCATTCTTTTTTTACCATTCGGGCATCTCTAAGAATATGTTGTAAAAAAATTCTATGACTTAGGTAGCACTCAGACTTCAGTTTTTTTTTATCGACCTCAGCTGTACACGCCATGCATGAGTTCACGCATTGCACACCACTCCTGTGGCCGAGGTCCTCTCCAGGGTGAGGTATACTTCAAAGAAGAACCTTGGTTGCTGTCATAGCTGTTAGTAGCTAAAGGATGAAATTACTGGGATTTAACGTGTGGATCGTAGGGATCAATTTTCCCATGTAAGTGAAGTTTCCGGAAAATATTCGAGTGCCGTTCTCAGTCATCAGTGTTAACCAGCACATGGGACATACGGAAACGTGGACAAGACATTTTTCACAAGTCTAGAATTTGTTGCGCTACACGGATGATTTCTGAACATAGGGTACCTATTTGAGACGCTTCGCCTGACTTTGACTACAGTAACGACCATATCAGACTAGAGTAACTTAGACTGTTAAACACTGCGGCCCTTGCTTTCACTTCTTCAAATGTTCTGGTGAAAAATCGATTCCTGAAAAATACGTCGTTTTATTTACTAGACTGGAGGAGTGTTTTGTGAACAGTTAGTCTTCAAGAACCTATGACTACTAAGGTAATCCAGTGTAGTACACTTTCGAGATCAGGGTGTTGTTTCACGACCGTCTGCGGAGCACAAGATTAAGCATCAAAAGGCTTCTAACCTGTGCGTGGATGTGTTCATTATTTTGGTCGCGCTACAGGTGCATGTGTCCGTGTCTTGTTCAACACTAACGACACCAATTACCAGTCACATTTGCGAAGTCTGCTCTTCTGTAGCGTGCGGAGGCTTAGCATCAACCAGCCCCCTTGTGATGTTATATGCCGGATGACAGTAGGCGGTTCCTGACTTGAAAATCGGATGGTTAGTGTGTTCTCAGCCGAGGGTTGAGTTTTGTTGCGAAGGCTAATTTTAATACATTGACTCGTAGTGGTTCTTAGATTGGTATTCTTTTGGTGGTTTTAATGAACTGGTCATTTCCAGAACGGAGTGAACAGTTATGTCTCGGTCATTCGGCGCTTCGCGTGGTGGTCACTCGGCTGCTCACTATGCATTCCTCTTCATTCATGTGCATGGATGAAGCTTCTGTCGAATGGTAGGGTGGTCGGCAACTACAAGGATTAACAAATTCTGTTTTTGGCGATGGCAAGGCATTTTTCGCAAGTAAGTCCCAGGCCATGCCTTCGTTGGTTAGCATCATCCTCTGAGATGCGCTTATCCCTTCTAAAGTGTAATGTGTTGCGGAGTTTTGTTGGTTCGAGGTCTGCTTCATTTGTTGTGGTCAGACCTATCAAGATCTCATCTAACAATATTGCTCAATACTCATCTGCCGGAGTTGCAGAAACATGATGCACTTACCACATTTCGTCATTTCCAATGACGCACAGATGCTGAACTCAGAGGATTAGTCTATCACTTTGAAACATGCGCGCTGCTCTTGGTGTGTAGTCATTGTTGCCTGTTAGTTTATCTTCGCCATGGGGGCGGGTCGCATGGCACATGGTTCCTGTATCGCAGCCGACAGTCCTCGTTTGCGGGAATCCTTTTAACAATACTAATACAAACTTTTCAGGGTAACGATTGACGGTTAGACGTAAAGCAGCAGATAGTGAATGCGCCAATTGCTTTTATGACTTGCCGTTTGTGATAGCTTGGTGAGTGCAGCACGGTCTGCACGATTTCAAACAATAGTTTCACGGTTGCAGGCATGGTTTCTGCTATGTCAGGTTTTCTGTCTTTCTCTTCACTGCCAAAATGTTCGGCGGTCTGAGCTATTCAACTCATGGCTACAGCTCAGGATTGAGTTTGTTTCTACAATTTCTGTTCGTGTGTCGGAGATTCATAATTGAGGTTTCATATATTGTTTGAACTGCGTGATTGCATATTGGTTGCGGGACTGACCACTAAAGTGCCTGAAGCCGTCCATGGTTACTGTTCTTACAAACAATCGGCTGACAACGGGAATACTTTAAAGCTTCCTCGGCTGGCGTTTTGTGAGTTCCTACGCTCGAGTAATCGACTATAACAATGTACGAACCGGATTTGTTTTTCACCTGCTGGCATTAGTTTACAGAGAACCACAGCGACCAATACGTTGAGTACTTTCAAAATCCTATTTATTATTTGATGTTCCTCGTATGCTCTGCAGGAACTGCTGTTGAAATTGAGCACAATTGTGGCGGGACTTCAGTCAGGTAAAAGTTCCTTCCAACAGCTTCCCTAAGTTGAACGGGATGGTCCTGGGTTGTGTGGTCAAGAAACCATATCGCTTGCGGGACTCCAATAAGAGGCGAAGCGTTCACATGCCATGGGTGACCCGTAGCGTCGTATGGCGGGATCAATGACCCAAGTGAGCTGTTCGTCAAGCCGCTGTACTCATTACAAATGGCAGATTGTTGATACCACATTTTCATCGTCCATTGTTTTGACTGATTGAGAATCTTAAGTGCAACGTTCGTTGTCAGTTCTGTTGTGTGTACCGACAATGTGTTGTTTTGATCCTCAGTACTGCCACATGCTTGCTAGAGTGGCAGTCTGCGCGATGCATGTTTGTGACGGTCTTACACAGGAGCAGACGTATTGTATAACGTGGGGGGAATGGATTGAGAAACGAATTGAAACATTGAGAGTGGCGTCTCTAATCCCACATATTCCGGATCTCTAACTTAAGAGGCGTGCTTCAGCGTTCGGTGTTTCTTACCCCTTAGTTGTCTGGTTACTGACCTGTCTTTGCCAGTCGGCCCAGGTTCAGTTTATGAGGATCCACGTGCCAAGCGGTGGAGTGGCACAAACTGGTTTCTCCAAGCAAATTGGTGTAATATGTGAAGGTGTCCAGATTGTTGTTTCTTCAGATTCAGTATCTTTCTCTTGTTGCCCACATGAGTACGCAATCGTGCATAAACAACGGACGTCAAAAATGGATATCTGCTACTAAAGTACACTTTTTGTGAACTATTTCGCCAGACAATGCGCAGGTGACAAACACACTTTCGTGGAAAACTCACCTCTTCCTGTCGATACTCACGATGCAGGCTGAAAAGTGCTGTTCTGGCTTTCTGATCGCAGTAACTGTCCGTTTCATTCACTCTCCTCAGTGTGTATGCAGGTACTCAGGTTGGTCCTGTGGTGTATGCATTCAAGTCTCTAACCAACGTCAGGCGTCCACTGTTGGACAGGGTGGCTCGTTTAGCAGACGCCTGCCAGACTCACAGACTACTTAGCAATCGTTCCCTACTTTTTACACGTGATTATTCTCGTTCGGTCATCTGGGGAATTTTGCGGAATATGAGGGGTTTGATTCATCGATTTTGTTCCACAGAAGGTGTTACCCTTGGTTACACAATCAGTTGATGTTGTCTAGCAACCTAAGTGCGTGCCCAGTTGATCGAGCTACTAAAACGATGGAAGTCTTCGTACAGCCGTGTTGAAAGCTTAAGACTTGAATATTTCTACTGCTAGTGAACCGCAAATAGTTTTCGGTGACACGATTCTGGAACGCTGGGTGTAATACTAAGCACTACTGCTAAATCTACATGTGAATGGTTAGGGTTTTCTACCTGCCAAATTCCATCTTGATAACAATCGCCTGTTGTCATGCATCTAGTTTTTAAATGATGCCCTGTTTATGTCAGCTGATCAGGTAGTCATTTGCCTGGTGAACTACAATCAGTGGTGGTTTCGGACAACACGGAGATGGCTTAAGATCAGTACTTTCACATTATCGCCGCCAAGTGAGTATCTTCTCATCATCCGCGATCGTTGGTAGGGATTTTAGTGGATGTTCGCTGTCAACCGTCCACATCTTATTTTCTATAACTTATATCTATCAAGAAGTAACTTACAGTGGATAGATTCATTCATTTTGGGTGAGTAGTTTTTAGCCGGTGCATCTGCGTAAATATACACTAAACCCAGGGCGAGCGTAATGAGTTTTGTATGCAGGTCCAATCCGTACTGGCTGTTCGGCGCAAACTGTTCTGTTCATACTTTTCTGGAAGCCGTGCAAACACACTTGCCGGTAACTCAGCATTGTTGCGAGTTAACGAGGTGATGCCATTCATGTAAGTGAAAAGGCTCAATATGAGGCAGATTGCCTGCAACATGTAAACGCTCTCATCTTGAAAGTATACATCAGAAGGTTTAAACGCATTGTGTACAGACCGTGTCGGTGGTCCGCATGTTTTTGACGGTGAGTCTAAACGAAGCGGTGCCACCCGTCATCTGCATCATAGTTGTTAGCTTCTCCAACCACTAGTACTTCTTCATGCCTAACCCTAACTTTGAGGGAAAGCTCGAACATTCCTGATTTATACCAAAGTCCGTTGTCGGTGTACTCTTGTTTTCCTTATTTAGTGAGCGCCAACGGATCCTACCAGCTTCGTCCGTTTATCCGGGACTTATCGAACGAGGTAGGTACAATTACGAGCAACCGATTTGTAAACAGCCTTTAGTTCGTAAAAAAATACAAGAGCGTTGATATTTCAAGGCCCGGCGCCATGTAAAAATGTGGACGGAATATCGTTTATTTCCCACCAATCTGCTTTTCCATGGTTTCAGTGTACCGACATGATATCGAACGTTTTGTTTGGGCGCTTTAAAGGCAGGGTCGGTTGTCACGGATTGTGGATCCCCAGAGTCACGACATTCGAGGCTGGGTTCTTGAGGGAGACGGTTAGATGCTGATAAAACCGGTCTGTGAACGGTATGGTGCATAATACAGTTGTACTCTTGATAGTTAATACGGATGACATTTCTACTAATCTTTCTGGATCAGTCATGTCTCTGGAGCATTTGCTAAGAGCGTCAGTTCACTAGAACTGATGTTGTTGTCTGGCATGTCTATTTTACGGTAGCCATTTATCACCAAGACGTATCCCGTGTGACAAATTTAGCCGTTAGTGCGTTCAGCAGGTGACAAGACAACTTATGAGCGTTGACGTATTGATAACGATTCATTTAGCTGCACGAACTATTAATATTGATTGTGTACTTTTACAAAACCGGTTAGGTAACTAAGCAAAAATGCCTTACTTTCACTTATAGCGCGGTCGCTTGTTTGCAAGATGTAGACACCTTGGTGCTGAATGTTTGAATGTAGACGTATCTATTCTCCATATTTAGGTTCTACCCACTCCCCTCCTTTTTTCTCTTCATGGATCTCTTTCATGGCTGTATAGCAGTTAAGCATCAATGAGAACTACTGATGTGTTAATGTCCGTGATGGTAATGATGGAGACTAATATCTGATCGTAACGAGGTTTCTTCTCAGTTGCCGTCCGTTTCCCTTAAACTGGTTTTCAATATGCGGCTTTACCGGATGATTGTAGTGAATGTTCCTTGGTCTCCATTGCGAATAACCTGTTTCATGTATCTAACCTACTTGCTATAAGTCTCAACTTTTAATCAGCAACGCCTGTGGTGAAGGGATCTGGCGGATGACGGCGTTTTCAGATCACATATTAATAACCCGTTACCTTCTCGCATTGGTAGTCGATATATTCGGCGTTTGTGTACTTATTGGGTCAAAAGGGATGGCGTTCTGCAAACTGTCGACAGACGCGTGTATCCCTGTCACATAGTCCTGAACACTTGTGTGAAAGTATGATTTCAAAATTACGCTTGGGCACCTTTTAAAAAGGTAAACTTAAATTTAACAAAGCTGGTAGGTGTTTTATGAGTGCGGATGATTCGAGAGCACACTGTCTAAGAGTTAGTAGTTGCGACTTAGCATAGATCAAGATTATGTATACTGTCAACGCACTCCCAGATTTAAAAGCTACCGATTCGGACTAGTTTCTTATATTTATCATCATCATCATGACAGCCATGAGCCTGATCGAAAGGTACTGTGGCTCGGGCCGCCGTTCACCTCAACAGTGACGTGGAATATCTTAGAAGAATACGTTACTAAGAAGGATGAAAATTATTGAGAGAAGACTAAGAGGAACAAGCGGAAATGGTATGGATACAGGTACGCCATTAACTGCGACACATCGCCATCTCGGATAGCGTCTCTAACCAGCGGTTTGAGTGATCACGAGGACCCCATCCAGGCAGGTGACACCTACCTACTTTGCTCAGTGGAGCAGTCAAGGTCTTCACATTTCGTGACCACGTTGTTGGTTGACCACCAAGCGATTTTACCCAACTGTTGGTGGCCTCAGTATATAATGCCCGGTACAGTAAACGATTAGATGACATACAGAGTACGTGACCCAACCATCGCAAGCTGTGTACCGCGATTAATTGACCAACTGATCGCGCATCTCGAGCGTTCCGGAATACGCGCCGGCGAACTGCCACATTGCTCACGCGATCAGTTCCCTTAATATGGGCCAATTGGCGGAGACAACGATGGTCAAACACAGCAAGCCTGTTGATACCTTGCTTGTGAACGGGCCACGTTTTTGAACCATAAAGCAAAATGGAACGCACACAACTATTATATACCCTTCCTTACAGCGACAACCAGACGTCTTTTCGACGCCACAGATGACGCAGTTTGGAAAAGGCAACTCGTGCCTTTGCAATCCTCGCTGATATCTCATCAGCAATATTACAGGCTGACGAGATAGTGCTACCCAAGTATGTGAAACTGTCTACAGTCTCAAGCGGGTTACCTGCGATGAAGAAAGTAGGAGTTGAAGTGCCCCATTCTTGAAGCAACACTTTGCAATTTGAAGGTGCAAAGCGCATTCCATACAAACCAGCCCGGTCTCTCAACCTGTCCAGCATGGTCTGCATGTTTTCGGCAGAGGGACTAAGTAAGACAATGTCGTCCGCATACTCCAGATCGGTCAATCGAGCGCCAGTAAGAAGCTCAACACCAAGCCCACTGGATTACCGAAGCGCACCCTCCAGAATGTCGTCCATGATAAAATTGAACAGGAAGGGGGAAATCGGACACCCCTGACGAACACCACTAGAAGTGATGAACGCCCAAGACAGTTGTCCAAAAACTCTCACCCTGCTTGCAGAGTGAGCATACAATGACCTCAACAGATTCACATATTTTCCTGGTACTCCCTTGCTGAGAACAGAGCTCCAGAGAACGTTACG
>JTDE01004358.1:0-14900 GCA_014338405.1 Paragonimus skrjabini miyazakii
GTGGGCGTGGGCGTGGGCGTGGGCGACCGGATGAGTCATCGCTCAAATGGATCGGACCAACGGACGAAGAATGGCAGGCGGAAAACCCCCGATAGACGGTGCCAATCACACACATATACCACACAAAAGTGCACACGACGCATGAGCGGAAACCGGGGTGTGTGTGTTGTGAACTGGAATTCTGACTCCTAAACGCGATCGCGCGCGTGGCATGGTAACTAGCGGATTGGACAATAAAGATTGTGCTTTATTGGGCGCCTTTTCGCTACAGTATCACTAGTTTTTATGTAAACGTCTCTAGGCCTTTTCAGCCTTGTCAATACAGAGTGTAAAACAGTCAGTAAAAGCTGTAAATCGTCAAATGGCAGCGATTTCAACTGACGATGAATCTTCTAGGAGTGGTTCACTTTTTAAAAGGTGGGAATAATGACATTGACTATTTGGTTGATACCACGATGGAGATCAGCATAGTCCAAACCCTTGTACAGAAGATTCCATTAAACGGTAATGAGCTACGAGCTTATGGTAACAGTATTGTAACACTAGATTAAAAACCGTTTCGCTCAGTTTCTTCAAATTGAACATCACCTACAATTGATCGCAGCTTTCGCATTCCCATAGACTTTCCAGTCGGTCCCTTTCTTCTTATTTCCATCAATGGAATGGAATCTGTAAAACACTTCCATCTTTTAGTTGAGATCAACAGACAGCTACGTACCGGGGATCATAAAAATCTGATTGTTCACGAGATTTCTTCTGATTGCAAAGTTAAACCGATGGTCCGAAGTACATTTGCCAATACACCCAACTAGAGTGGCAAGGACGATTGATCGCACTGTACTACTCAAGCTACTACTCAGTAGTGAGACATGAACATGTATTTGGATACTAAAGTACCGGGCTAAGTACAAGAAGAAACACTGCAGTACATTTCGGTATGAAATGGTTCCCTTTCCGTACATGAATTGGCAACCGTAACAACAATGGCGTCCTTGGATCAGTGTTATATGCTACTGTGTTTGTCTGTTGTCGTCTTGGAGCATATATCCCATGTGTTAATTTTCCGAATAAACAATCCTTGCGCCATCCGCGTTCCAAGCTCGCAAAACTATCAGCTGAACATCTTCCCTGGTTTGTCCCAGGTGTAAGTCAATGCATCTTGTTGATGTATATCTGTAACGCACACCCTACGCCTCAGCGATCAAAACCACTTACTCTTACACCTTGGTTTCAGATAAAATTTTAAGCAATATTTATACATAATCTGCGCGAAGCTGTAGTATTCCGTTAATAAGCTATGACCAGCTTTCTTCAGAGTAACTTGAAGCGTAAATGTGAGCCAATTTTGGAGAGTCAAACATACAGAAATCACTGTTATACCCACCTACACTAAAGCGGTAGTTATCCTCGACCACCTAAGATGACGAGACAGTTTGCGTAATATTGCAATCGCATTTACACTCAGTGATGCCCAAAATAATGTGACTTTTTTTTTCTCATACGGCATAAAATATCCTGATCTGGCCCACTGACTTCAGCGCGATCTCTAATTGCTCTTTTACGAAGTATCGTTATGAATCAGTCTGCAAATACTAGTCGGCTGTTGGTGTCCATTATGGGGTATATCACTCAAACGAATAAGAATAGCAAGTACGTTACTTCTTTCGTTTTTCCACACGTGTATCTCGATTTTCTTTAGCATGTGCATTGTTTTCTTAGCGCGTGTTCCACGAACGTTTTTGTGTTTAGTCAACTATTACTTTTATCATACATTTATATCCATCCGACTTTTACACCTGTGATTGCCAAACGCAATTTAAAAAAACAACCTAAAACCTTATAATTTGAAAACTTCCACAAAACCATCTCAAAATGCCCTGAGTCAAAAAATGAGTTAATTATCTACAACTCTTAGCTAGTTGTTATACGTATTTCTGATCGGTTTGCTTTCAGTGGCGTTCAAGTGTACATTTGTGAAATTTTACCGCAGTGCGATCGCGCCAAATGATTTGCCCATGAAATACAGACTCCAGTTCCAGATACAATCAATTTTATGCTGAACGGTTAACGCCTGCAGTTCTGTTTTATAGACTTCTCATTCTAGGACTCGAATGGAACATGCTAACGGTATTTGAGATTTACCCAACCATTATCTGCCAGTAATCATCTAGGTTAAAATGTATTGTTGCGGCTGGTTCATGCAACCTTCGTGAATTCTATCGCCTCGTAATTAGCCTTATATTATGCCTGTGAACCCATATTTTCGAGTATAGGTCTATATAACTATGTAACCGCTATTCTGCGGTACTCTGATCAAGTGAGACTCCGATTATTAGATTGCTGATGGTATCAATCTCGTCTGAGTGAAAATAATCAAGAAAAGAAAGGTTCTCGACTCTGCTGCCATCTGGTATGATCCTGGATATTCTAGACTTGACCAGCTTCCATTTCTGCTCGACGAATGTTCTGGCGAAGGACGATATTGCATCACTAACTGCAGTTCTGGGAATCTAGATTAAAGAGAATAAGGTTCTCTATTATCAGTGTGTGAGTATGACCTGAAGATGGTATTCTAACCAGAGCGCCGAACGAAGCTGATTGGATTTCTTTAAAGAAACAAGGCGATCTTTAGATCGCATTCACTGGGTAGCGTTAACTATTTGACAGATGGATTCTGGATTATTTAGACGCATCCGTCACGATGCAGGTGGTTTTATGTGTGGGCTCAACTAAACAACCACATCGTGTCCTTTAGTGAATTTTCCATTACTACGAAATACTGTCATCCCAGGATTAGACAATTTTTCGTCTTATCTTTTCTCCTTACACCAGGTCTCCTTGATGCTTAATAGGAGGTGGTTTCATTGACGACAAAGGTTTCTAAGCCGACCCAGGCCGATAAAGAGAGAAGCTAAATCGGTATTAAAATACTACCGCGAGACAGTTTCACTGCCCTAGGTGAACCCAGTATAAGAATCCGTTCAAGTAGTGTTGACCAGTGGGAAGTCCTATCTGAACATGTACATTAATTTGGGACTGTCATTCATGGTCTGAGTAGCAGCGAGTAGATTTTTTGGACCCACTGAGTGTATTTTCTGTAGGCATGGAGACCACATAAAGTAAGCTCCAATGTGACTACTATGTCGGCACATAATTGTATTCACATCTATTTAATGATAGGTTGTCTATCAAAATGTTATCTGATCCAAAGAAACAATGGAGAGGGGGTCATAGATCAAGCTGTGTACGCTTGCTCTGCGATTTCTTTCTTTAGGTAAGTTATTCGTAGTGGTCGGGGTGTAATCACTTAGACTAAGTACGCCAGTCAATATTAGATCAGGGCGGCCATCCAGCGAAGCCAAAAGGCTTGACTAGTCTAAACTATACAGCGCTCGGATACCAAAAGTGGAGGTTTCTAAGGTAGGCTCATTATGCACATTGTGTTCTTACAACTTTTTCAAGCTACTTGGGCTTCGAAAGACGGCTGCAGACAGGTATATTTACCTCAATTAGGGCATACGGAAGGTGTTGTCATTTCTGTTGTGACCAACTTGTTGCTGTGTCATCGGTTTTCCAAATCAGTGAGTGAGTGTACTTTGGATCGGAATGTTCTCGCGGCTGTTCAGGTCGCTCTAGGATGCTAACAGTAAAGCCCAACCACCTAGAAAAATTTGAGAACAATTCTCTATTGTGTTCTTCTCGGTCGGTCGGCTTAACAAAGCTACCTTCAGGTAGAACTAATATGACTACTGAGTGTCTACATTTTTTGATGCTGTTGAAGTTGCTCCGTCCAGATTCTTGAACTTTATTGTCTAAGCTTTGGCAAAGTGAGTAGTTCTACAGCCGTCTTAAGTCCCCAGTAGTTTACTAGTGAATTTTCTCTTGATTGATCACGGTTAATGAAAGCAGAGGTGTCCGTTAGCTCAATGAAGTAAGAATGGAAGTCTGTGTGCATATCTGACAGGGTCATGGGAGTTGGGGCTTGTGACTCGCGTTATTAACACGGATATTGTCGATCAGGTATGAACACTATATTCACGCACTCGCTTTGATGAATGTTGTAACCCACTCCTGAGTATGAGATGTATTCACAAAGACAACATTGCAAGGTGCGGCAGGTGGTGAACTCTCAATGAAATCACAGACGAGGTGCTTAATACGTGGCAAGCTCTGTAGCGCGTTTTGGAACTCCTCTGAAGTCACGGCAAATAAACAGGTCGAAACTAAATACCTTAGCTTGTTCTTTGAAATTTCTTTTGAGGCCTTATAGACCAAATTTGCCTCATGCAAATGATGGAGGCATGGTCTAACCGATTTATATGTCTCTTTGTCACAGATCTCTTACTTTGAATGCATAAATGATTGAGCGGTTATTATGCTGTATTAATCGGTTCATAATGAACAGTTAACTGTACAGTGTTACTTATGGATGTTGAACGAAAGGATTAGGACAAACTACATTCAGACAATCAGTAGCGCAAGTGTCAGTTCCAATGACAAGGAATTACACGACACGTAGACTTGGAGGTAGCCATAAAAATTGCTTTAATTGGGTATAACACGAAGGATTAAGTTCAGAAGATACAGCATATGTCTGCAGATTGCGTGTGCTGTATTTTATATGTCGGAAGACATGGACAGAGAAGCATTCACTCAATACCAATTAGGAAACTCCGATCCTCATGTTCAAATCCATCATTGATGATTGGGTTGTCTGTGATTGAAATCATCAAAAAAATGGTTGGACCGATATTCCAGACCGAAACCTTTGTCATTAAGAATCGAAGTGACAGTTCACTGGACTGTCGGTCATCTGAATATCGCTCGAGACGGGGTGATCACTAATTTGGCTCGGATGAACTCCATTATTTAGAAGGACATTCCAATTCATGATTCTGGCATTGTTTGCTAGGTCGAAGGTTGAAGTTTTTAATCAATGAAAGTCATACTCCCCTTGGTTACCGCCGTAATGACGAACGATGCTACGGCCTCTCTAAGGGTCACGGTTTCGGCCATGCATTTCCGTTCATTTGTTTAGTATTCATGCTGCTGTGTGTGGTTAATGCTAATCCGTTTGCCATTCCCCCAAGTTGCAAGCTTATTGCACGGAGTTTAGACATGGTTATTCATTAATTCTAGTTCTGAAGTTGTCAAGCTTGCACATTTTCGACTATTGCTTTCAGTATTCAAAAGTACAACACGTCCGACTGGCACCGTCTCGTGTGTCATCAAACAGGTGCTGGCTGATTAGGTGTTTTACTTTCTTTTTTCAGTTGGTCCCACTGTAGACTGGGTCTAATTAGTAATACTCCCAAATATTGTGTTGTGACCGCTAAAGACGCTTAGCCTGAGAATTCGTCTGTTGCGCAAACGCCCGTATAGGTCATGTCAAAAATCAAACCACAAACACGTATACTCAAATTTCAAGTTAGATAGGCATTCACATCCATCATTGTCATTCGCTTTGGTGGAACTTCTGCCGTAGCGCGTACACACTATTTCGATAGTCTCTTCTTGTCCTGCGTCTTCCTGGCGTTCGCAGCTTGCCCCTTTTTTCCTTAATGTCGCCTGTGGGTAACATACTACTTGTGAGTAGTATACTACTCACAACGAAACTGCCTGTCATACAACAATTGTTGAAAATTTACAGTTAGTTTTCAAAGTCTGCGGTATTCTTTCAATTAGACACATACTCATAAGTTATTTAACCCAGAAGTACGCACTAGGTTAATTTATACTGCAACAACTGTACTCCGTAAATATGAGTTAACCTGTCAAAGCAAACCCAGATTAGCACCAGATTTAATAAATCAGAGCTTGAAGTGTTGTTGGCCTTTGCAAGGGAGTTTTGTAATTTGCTTATTTGTCGAACCTCTGTGCCACCTCTGTTGCATGCGACAGTGGCATCAACGTAAGGTAATAGTTGAAACAATATTGTACTAATAATATTGCAGCCGACAAGTATAGTAACTCACAGTGTATGCTAAAATATAAAACTAAAACCACTTGTGTATTGTTAACATTCCTTAAAACTGGTGTAACTGTTTTACGTACATCTTAGTCATTACACTGAATGTTCAGTCCACTGTGACGTTACTTGTCAGTAGTGTCTTGAGATGGACAAAAACTCGACTCACCTGTAGTGTAAAAATGTGTCTTTCTAGTCTTGTCCACTTCACAATGAAGAACCAGACGAGTTTTATTCATATTATATACTTCTTAGAACATATTACATTGTCAGCGATGAACAGCTTGATTGCTAACTCATTAAGTGCGAAAATATGTTTTTGCTGGTTTAGTCTGATCATTCTCAGTTAAATCAAATTGGATTCATAACTAACAAAGCCAATCCAATCTGCTATTGATGTTACACAAAGCGCTATTGGGATGAGTACTTCTGTGTGACAACGAAACCGAGCATATGTGTGTATCATCACACTAGTTAATAGACTAGCATAAAGGAAGCAATTTGGGTCGGTGAATTGAAATAAGTACCTAGCTAATATAATTTATATTACCGAAGGCATCCACACAGCAGACGACAGAAGTAATCAAGTGATTTCAGATAACCTTATGTAAACAGTATTGGTTAAGAACCAGTTCATGCCCATCGACCACCAACAAAGCGACTGCACGACCATTACCAACCTGTATACAATCGGTGCCAGTGTTACATCATAATAGGACGTTTGTAATAAGCTCATGTGGTCATGATATCGAGGGTGGTAAACCAGAAAAAAACAACTAAATTATTCATTGTATCCCTGGAGCATCAGTATTCTCATTTTCTTCATGGAGGATTTGTGCATACTGGATTTGATGCTATGTGAACCTAGTTTGTATGCCATTGAGGATCACTGCAGTCTGTGAGTATACTCAGAGAAGACACAATTTGATTATCAAAGGAAACCCGAGTGAAGAAGCAAAAAACTCGTTAGCTTGCACTTAAAAATTCCAACTGACATGCAAATTGCACTTAACCTATAGTTGACCTGTAAAACGGCTGTTTTGAAATTTTTATCAATATTTAATGTTTTACAACAACCACCACCAGCCGGACATTCCTGGGATTCTGTCAATATAATTCACAAACACAAGTTCGCAAGTGGAACGTCGTTTTTATTAAACGAAATAGAGTCAGAGATAAACCGTAATAAGGATTATCGTTGTATTACTTATCAAGATTCTGTCTCTTATTCGAAAGCGTGATCCACTTGAAATACATTAGACAAGTACAACAGGTAACATCCTTGTCAGTCCATTGTGTCAGTAATCCTGAATGGTCACTGGACTATCCTCCTTTATTGTAACCTGGAGGGCAATGACAATCGTCGGCTTACCACACAAGTGGTCAATGAATTTTGATGCTGTACCCTAATGTGATGTAACGTGTCCGCGTAGAATTCTTTCATAAGTCAACAAACAGGCGTAGGTGTTTGATTCTTGAAGGACTGTCATAAGATATTGTAGGTCGACGAGACGGTGACTGTGTGCTACAAACAGTATCATGCAATCAAAACTTGGTCAATAACGGTCGTGCTCAGATGATCAAAGCTCAGAATGCTTCTGTTTATTAAAAGATGTTTAATTCAATCGCACTGAATACATGCTCCGAGTAAATGTCTTTTTTGCTTGCTATTTGAAACCAGCAGTTAATTTTCCGTTGAAAACGATTTTCGTGGAAGTTAGGGGCAAGTAAAAGGTGATCAATAGTTATCTGATTCTCGCATAATTGTTCATAAAATCGTGATTTTTCAATCAGTTTCAGACATTTCAACTAACTGCATAAGTTGTTTCACGTGTTCGTTCGTCTCAGCAAAACAAGTCTTCTGATGAGTAGTCTGAAGTTTGGTAAATTTTTAGTTGAATACTCTCATTTGATTTAACGAAAGCGATGCTCGAGTTTAAGGCTTCTTTTCCAAAGAGACTGACTGGATGTGAAAGCCGCGATCAAATGTAGTATTCAGGTTTAAACCTGAAAACAAGTTTTGACAAAAGGCTAGTCTACCGATTTCTGTCGAGGCGCTTCAAGGTGAAACTGTTAACGAGAGCGAGTGGTGTTCAACTTGTGGCAATGAAAAGCCCCTGCTATACAACTAAAAACAATTGAGTTTTTAATGCAATAATGATCGGTATACAAACGTTGATATCTTTTTAAACTGCAAACCGATTAGATTAAAACTCAGTGTGGTTCGACGGAGATGATCAGTCTGATCATTCTTGCCTAAAAATATTTTGAAAAACATTGTGCTCTGTCTAATCAGCGAGCATATGTTGCTCAGTTTCAGACTTGTTAGTGACTATTAAACTGGGAGGCATACATTTGTCTATACAAATGGTAACTAAAATTGTGTACGGTTGGATTCAACTGAAGATATGCAACTCAATAGACGAAGTGCCAATTCTTGTTTGTGGGTGTACATGTTAATGGCCACGCCCACTGCTAACTGGCATGAAAATTTATAATTTGGCAACACAATTTCCAGTATAATAATAATGTTATTATTTATTCGTTATTAACCATGTGCGTAGTTATTCATACTCATCTCATGCGTAGTTCCACTCTTGTTTATATTGGATAAAGCTAGATGGTATGTCAATAGTTCTACATGGCGACAGTCACGGTACAAGTTACAGCTGTTGCCCGTTATACTGTCGGTCTTACGGGCTTCATTGGAGATGGCGTGATTGGGCAGATTAATCTAACTTGGTTAGTTGCATGCAAACAGAGCTCATATTTTCTGGTCGGTCGGTGCAGGCGTATAAACTAAGATTGGGGAAAAAACAGTCCCGACCCGCAAGTTTGTTACAAATGCAAACTGGTAGTAAGGCAGAAAATGTGTTGAAAATGTATTACTTCTTAAGATCCAGAGGCTAACCAATACTCTTCTACATGTGTCTTAGTGTACATTTATAGACTTGTTCGCTTTTTGTAATAGATTGATTTCAGCGATGCTATTTCAGTCACGTGTGCAACTAACCACATATTACAAATATGTATGTTTTATAAACAGCGTCTTATTCAGACATTTCTTCGTCAATTCATCTTCTGATATCGTGAATATCGTAAGCCTGTATCAGGTGGCATATCGCCTTCCGAAGAATCATTTTGTTTTTCGAACTGTTGCTCTCCAGTGAGTTCCTTACATTATTTCCGCGTGTCAGGTTAGTTGGGGCACAGGTGATTACCTCCTGTCCAGAAGCAGATCGAACTCAAATGCTCTTCACTTCTACTGTTTTCTTAATCAGAACTCAAAACGTTACAAACAAGTTTGATTTAAGCGTATCGTGTTCAAGTTAACTAAGACACAATAAATATAGAAACAGTTGTCAAGCGAAGATTGCACGATCTGTAATACAGTGTAAGTTTAATACCATTTGGAAAGAATGGACATGTTCACTGTGGTGGCGCGTCATCTTTTCTAAAGACAGCAGGCCAGGTTAACTTGAGAACTTGGAATATGCAGTTTACTCTATGTTTTTCATTCGCTTCTATTAGAAATCTAAAATTGCAGCGACAGTATAAACCGTGTTCTTCCGGTATTTGAGTTGCAACAAAGCCAAACTGACAATTGTAAACCTTTTTCCTTTTGCTCCCTAATTCGTATACTCACGACTGGTTATTTAACTAAGACTGATACTACTGTGTAGACATTTTGAGCTGCGTGTGTATTTCATCGTTGGCGATCCTGATATTCGTCCCCTTTCACAGTGCAAATTAGCCTGCTTGACAGGTGTGTTCAATAACTGAACACTAATATAGTTTGAAGCCGCTTCTCTGGTGTGGCCGAAGAGAATATGATGGGCATTAAGTCAACATTAAAAGTGATTTTCTTAACAAGTTTTCAACATGGTCATGTTAATTCATTCAGATAATAGATATTGGAGAAAAGTTGTGGTTCTTCACATTGTCTGTACAGAATACCATTTTGCGGGGAAAATACAGGCTTTCTAAGATTCTGTGTGACACCAAAATGGAAACCATTTCGGTCGCTAGGTGATACGGCGTTGATATATAGAAATAGTACACTGTACACTGTAAATCGAGTGACCCTAATTTTCTTTATAAGATGGAGGTTATGCTGCTGTGAGATTGCGTCATTTCCACAGCTGATGCGGATAAATGTAATGCACTTGTGAAACTCTTGAGATGGCTGATATACAGGTGTTGCTGGTCAGTGTTGTTCATGTACAGATACGTGTGACCTTCACACCTAGTAGTTGTAACACTTCTTACAGTTTTATAATTCGATGACTCTTTTGTTCTCATTCAGTCTATGCCAAACGCACAAATTAGCAAGTAATCACTGCAAACGGTATAACATTTCAAACTAGTGCAGTGAAGTTGAGCGATCGTAACATACTACTCATATCACTTCTATTCAGTAGTAGGACCGGAGCATATATTTTGACATCGTACTAGCCGCAGGAAAAGTGTAGGAAGGAACATCGGAGTGTAGCATCACCCATAATGGTCCCTGCAACTTAATGGAACTGAGCATTGATGTCTGCGGCAGCCGAGACGGTCTGTGGCGGAATACCGCGTGCAAATGAGTGGTTTTGTTTCAGATCATGTTTAAATGCTTAACTTGCTTGCTTGCGTTGTCGAATAAACAACCCTTGTGCCATCCGCTTTCTTGGATCACAACACTAGTTATGTTCTTCGTTTTTCTCATTTGGAGTGGATAAGACAGCACTGTTCAGTTCAGCTACTTGCTGGTGTATGCATACACACGAACTCAGGTTTTGAAACTCAACACTTTTGGTTGACACAAATATCTAAACCTCCGTTACCTTATTGATAGTATTTGGAGATGAATACGCTATTGATCCACTTTTTTTCAACTCAAGTAGGTCGGGTCAACGATGCAGCAAAAACGCGAAAATGTTCCCCAATCTACTTCCTTAGTCAGACACACGGGTTACCTCGCCTACAATCAAAAGCGGTCAATGTAGTGATAAAATTCACACCGTGTATACCAGTTCTCATGTAACTGTGGGGAAAATTACATAGGCAGAACCGAACGATAACTGATTTTAAGGATGATGGAGCATTTACCCAAGTGAGTTTATAAATAGGTCTCACAACCAAACACTGTCATGACAGGGAATCGTACGTCTCCAGCTTCGTCGATCGGAAGATATCCTGTCACCTGGTCACAACTTGGACTTGACCTCTGCTTTCACTATCTTATTGCACCACCACAACTCACCGTTGTTAAAATTTGCTGGAACCATCGCGATAAACTGTTTCTAACCTGTTTTGTATTCGAAAACAATTATTTGGGAACTTAGGATGCCATGGACCTAAGTTGCAGTGAATACCGTTCAGATCACGTGAGTAAGTGTTTCTCTTGTTCGTTTCTTTGTTCATACTCCCCCTTCCACAAACACCGTAGGAGATAAATTGAAATTTTTCCGTGTTACTGGTTATTTGGTACTTAGGAGTCAATACGAAATACTAACATCTACCAGCGTTCGTCTCTTAACTGTTTTCCCCCCCTGAAATATCCAGGCAAGTCCTTGGGGGTATGGATTTCTATTTCAGACGTCGCATTTGTTCAGTGGGACCGACTTACCTTAGTGGCGGGTACGCTTCGACCTTCCAAACATTTTACTGGCAGTCAAAAACAGTTCACTACAATAATGAAGCGTTTGTTATATAATTAATCCGTGCTCAATTGAATGACAAGCGGAAGCTTAATAAGGCAAATATGCTGCCAGAACTAGAGTCATGATAGTGTACCAGAACTTGAAACCCAGAAGACCCAAGTGAGTACAACACCCCTCTATTTAGTGCAGGCTGTGAAGCTAGATACCAATGTTCAAATCGGATGGGAACTGAAACTATAAACAGTCGTAGGTAAGACTGAATAACGATTGGCCAGCTGGAAAGTAAAGGTCTTGTAGGTAGTAGAGCAATATCCTTGACGCTAATATTGAAACCGAAGCAGTGAACCAGTGGAACGCCATGCAACCTAAAGGTAACTCTGCAAAGACCTGCGGAAGATTGTTGGATGAAAAGCATGTGAAAAGTGAAACACGAACATAAGAGAAAAGAAAACAGTGGTATGGATATTTAATGGGGATGTGGATATCAAATGTGAGATACAGCAGGTAAACGTCAGGGCCTTTTTTAATATCTTCCACGACGGTAGAGTAGAAAGAGGGCTGATCCGAAATGATCGCATGTTTTTTTGTCGTTGTTTGAAGATGGTGCTAACGGAGTGGGTCGTACGACTCATGGAATCTCTGGAAGTAAAGAAGAGAATAGAGTTATCCAGTTCTACGACTGTTAGTCTAAGGGGTCGTACTCACTCCGATATGCTCTTCCCGGATAATCAGTATTTGATATACATTATCCAGTGTGTATATGTGGTCCACAAGGAGCTGTGCTCATTCAAATGCAACCTTCATAATATCACGTACACTTTTCTGCACAGTGTGTTTCTATTGGATTTTTATAGCTTTCCTATGAGTGATACCGTGGTCTGAAGTTGGACGGCTGTTGAAAATCATTCATGCACAATAACTTTTTTGTATAAAACAGGCCAGAAAATAAATTTGACATTCGGGCCGCGTGTGAATTGAGACAGGAGCAGATGGTAGACCATAGGTTTCTGACAGAGAAGTTGGCGCATTTTTAACAGACTAAAGGAAGGTGGGGTCTACCATCATACCAGATCTCCTGTGGGGGTCCCTAATCTCTCATGGAGGCCGTGACGGTTGATCTTAAACAGCTGGCACTTCTGCGTAAAACCCCGAAAGGATCCAGCTAAGTTGAGTTAAATGGCTTGTGCGCAGTGTCTGAAACGACTGATGTGTGGGAACAAGTGACAAGTGTACTGATGTAACCTGTTCATAAAAAGAACAAAGAGCATCAATGACGTATATCCGGAAACAAAGTGAAAGCAAAGGTTTAGGAAATTAAAAAAAAACAAGGGAGAGGTTGGATCGAATTATCCAGTAAACCTACTGTATAGCACCAAATCAGTTTGAACATGGTACGCATGAGGTTGCTGTTTCGGACTCCTGAACACCAAGACAGACTGCGTCGCTCCACGTCGCACTGTTGACAGCAATATATGATAAGTTG
Organism: Paragonimus skrjabini miyazakii; assembly: GCA_014338405.1. NCBI lineage: Eukaryota > Metazoa > Platyhelminthes > Trematoda > Plagiorchiida > Troglotrematidae > Paragonimus > Paragonimus skrjabini miyazakii. The sequence goes on from JTDE01004358.1 coordinate 13,097, forward strand.
AGTTTCCCATGTTTACGCCAGGATAAACCATCTGAAGATGATTGGTATGTCGTGGTATGGATTCGACCGCTACCATGAGAGTTCGTCATAGTTTTCATTGGCTTAATTTCAAAATGCATAATGCTATCATAATGAATGGCATGCCTCTGGAAATGAATAACTTTCATTGGTGACTAAGGCTACCTTTGACCGTCTTAAAAAGTGACTGGTACGGGCCAATAAATTAAATTATACAGCGTCATGGTAGGACAGGCTCAATTATCTCAGCATTGTGGACCCCAAGGGGTAGTATTCTGTAACAATGTGAGCTTATGCTTTCTTTAGGTGCTATACAGAAGATGAGTTAACACTCCATTAGGGTACCACATTTTAGGCACTTACTTCGTAAAGAGAGGAAGCACTGAGGACCCTCCTTTCTCGATGTGGACTTGAAGCAGTAGGGAAAACAAGCATCTCTTATTAGAAGACTCAGAAGTCATCCGTACAGTTTACAAAAGAGGAAGATAAAATGGTAATGGGCATACCACAAAGCATTACGACACAACGTAACCGAGTTGATCGGAAATGGAAGCAAGACTGCGTACGTATCGATACGCCTAATAGCTTCACACTGTAAGCAAGCGCATGCTGGAATACGAACATCAACATTTACTATACAGACCTGTCGTCAGTTAGTTCAAGAATATGTTAACTAGAGTAAACGTGCAGATTGTTAAAGTAGTTTTAAGATTTGGGACCTTGTGAAAATCTCTACCATTGCGGTTTGGTTTACAGTTTTCCTTGGCATTCAGTATGGTGACGCTTTCCACCTAATACAAGACTTTGGTAATATCGGTGCAACAGTTCCGCTGTAATCCCTGTCCAACTATTTTTCACCCCTAGAGCTTTTACCCCGATATTCCTTCTTCCGTAAGTGTCATGGTAGCCATAAATGCGTATGTGATCTTAATCACCAGACCTATCTCACATGATGTTCTGTTATTCGACTTTCCATTGAGTTATCGGTCTGACTCTCAAACAACCTTCACCTAACATTGCACAACACGTGACAGAAGGTACACTTTCCAAATAAAACATTTCGAACGAATGATTGCCTAGACGAGTAGGTGACCAAGGCGCCAGTACTAGCTGTATGCCTACATGGGCAAACGTTTTTGGCTGTATGTAGAATGAGTGTGATTTTGTGGAAGAAGCGCACTGCGGATAACTGGGCAACTGTGCAGTAAACATTTGCAGGAGGAGTACTCTGCAAACATTCTATACACAAGAGCGATTTGCTCAACGTGGCTCTCGGTAAGTATTCCTAATCACTATACGCGTCACCTGTCTTTCAATTTAACGAACCGTAACCCTCTGAAAAGTCGACGTACTTGCTAGTAAGTCAGCCAAGCTGAGGAATGCACAAGGGTAAGAAAACAAATGTAGCCAACATGAAACACACATTGTCAGATGCTCACCGATGATTTCATCTTCCGAGTTTACAGAGACCGACGATTTTCAGTCGTCTTTAACAAAACCGGAGGTGATTATCAAAAGGTGGTACATTAACGATATGTGTGAATTGGAAACCTAGGTGCACACATTTTGGAACCATTTGCAAGTTAAATAAATCAGTCTGAGTTCAGTACAAAGTTGACGGAACTAGAATAAAAGTAAGGAATTCGTCCGCACTGATGAAATAAGTATTTTGAGACATCTGCATTCAGCTGCGACAACACACTGGCATCATTTTGCGTTTACACTACACAAATAACTGGTGCAACTGGCAGAAACATGTAAACTGCTAACTTGTGTGCCAGATAAC
>JTDE01004358.1:15000-31035 GCA_014338405.1 Paragonimus skrjabini miyazakii
CCGTTCGGACTGTCAGGCAACACGTTCACTTTCAGACGTCTGATGTTGAAGGTGCTAAATGGCCTGAAACAATACTGTTGTCTACGGAGACGATATCGTCATCTACAGCGGGAATGAGACGGAGCATAGCGGACACGTTTCAGCTGTGTTGCAGAAGATTGAACAAGCCGGCCCACGAATCAACAGTTCAAAGTGTCAACTGGCGAAACGAACGCAAGGTCGATCAGGGCGAGATCCAACCGATTCCAGAGAAACTGCTCACGATTGAGGCCATTCCGGTGCCAACATCGAAGAGGACGTTGTGACAGTTTCTTGGTCGTGTCGGGTTCTATAGCCGTTTAATCCAGAACTTCAATGAGCTGGCCCGCCCGTTGTACGAAATTCTGAAGAAGGATTGCAAATTTCGCTGGACGGATGAGGCCAATCAAGCGTTCGTGAAGATCCAACGATTGATGAAGGAGGGACAATTGACCCTGAAGTTGCCAGTGACTGGACAGAGCTTCGTTGTTGCGACGGATGCGAGCGATGTGGGTATCGGCGCTGTACTGAAGCAGGAAGGCGGTATTGTGGAATATGCCAGTCGAGTATTAACTCTTGCTGAACGAAACTACTCAACGACAGAGAAGGAAAGTTTGGCGATCGTGTGGGCATTGAAAAAATGGAGGCCTTATTTGCTCGGTCGACGTTTTCATGTGGATACTGAGCACAAGCCGTTGGAGTGGATTAAATCGGCGAAGGATCCTCGAGGGAAACTGGCTCGTTGGGCATTGCGATTACAGGAGTACGACTTCACAATTCGCCATGTAGCTGGAAGAGAGGACTATGTTCCCGATCTGCTTTCCCGAACGCAGCACATGGATGAAGTTCACAAGGATGCGATCGGAGTCAACAGTATTGAACTGGAGAATGACCCCGGGAAGTTACAGGCAGCGCAGAGGACGGGCTCGACATTCCGAATGGTGATTGACCAACTTTTATCGGGAGAACAACCACCAGGGAACGAGGAAATTCCAGAGGTGAAATCCTTCAGAATGCACTGTTCAGACTTGCGCTTGAATAGTGCGTGAATTTTAATGCGCCGACTGCAGGATGGAATAAACGTGTCTGTTATACCGACGGAGTTGAGAGAGACAATTGTGTAGGAATGTCATCAGCTGGCTCATACGGGATTTCATCGAACTTATGAAATGCTGAGGCAAAGGGCATACTGGCCTGGAATGAAAAAAGACGTTACCAATTATGTACTAGCCTGCCAGCAATGTCAGCTGCTGAAGAGCTCCAACTACCCCAGTCATTATCCTACACAACCAATTCCGGTCAGTGAGATTGGGGAATTATGGTCGCTGGATGTAGTGGCTCCCATCCCAGTAACCACATCCGGAAATCAATCCGGAAATCACAGTTTTGACGGAACATTTCACAAGATGGATCAAAGCAGTCGCTATACCCGATCAGCGTGCAAGCACTGTGTGCAGAGCGGTAATGGAAAACATCGTGGCAGATCATGGAATACCGCGAAACATATTGACCGATCAAGGTCCCTGCTTCGAAAGTGAAGAGTTTCGGAACTGCTTGGAGCGTTTGGGAATCAGGAAAATTCGCACAACGCCATACCATCCTCAATCAAATGGACTGACGAAAGGAAGGAGCTGGGAGGAAATACCACCACTGATTCTGTTGGCCCACCGCTGTTCGCCTCAAGGAACATCGAAGAAATCGCCGTTCGAGCTAATGTGCGAGCGCGCGTCACGCCTGCCAGTCGATCAAGAGATTGGTTTATAGGGTGATCGACGGATGAGCGCACGTGAGTTGGCAGAAGGTCGGAGAATGGCCAACCAAAACTTGGCGAACGCACAAGACGTTTCCAAGGAGCAGTCAACCACATGGTTGTCGGGTAGAAATGCTGTGTTTGAAATTGGTTTGAAAGTTAAATACAGAGACCGGTGGAGTCCGGGTGCAACAGGAGCCGGATATAGGAAGTTCCTGGCGAAGTGCAGAGGACCTTATGTGGTAGTGGATCGCCGTGGTTCAGTGTATCTGATCAATAATGAGAGGAATCAACATAGAGTGCACGGAGGCCAGCTTCGCAAATGGTACGACACCCCGAGCAGAAGAGAGTGTACGCCACGAGCAGCGACGTCCCCGTGGCCAATACGCAGCTCGTCAAGAGAGCGAAGAGAACCTGAACGGCTTTTGCTGCAGCTGGAACAATCTTTGCTGAGGGAGGAGTGCAGTGAAGTTGAGCGATCGTAACATACTACTCATATCACTTCTATTCAGTAGTAGGACCGGAGCATATATTTTGACATCGTACTAGCCGCAGGAAAAGTGTAGGAAGGAACATCGGAGTGTAGCATCACCCATAATGGTCCCTGCAACTTAATGGAACTGAGCATTGATGTCTGCGGCAGCCGAGACGGTCTGTGGCGGAATACCGCGTGCAAATGAGTGGTTTTGTTTCAGATCATGTTTAAATGCTTAACTTGCTTGCTTGCGTTGTCGAATAAACAACCCTTGTGCCATCCGCTTTCTTGGATCACAACACTAGTTATGTTCTTCGTTTTTCTCATTTGGAGTGGATAAGACAGCACTGTTCAGTTCAGCTACTTGCTGGTGTATGCATACACACGAACTCAGGTTTTGAAACTCAACACTTTTGGTTGACACAAATATCTAAACCTCCGTTACCTTATTGATAGTATTTGGAGATGAATACGCTATTGATCCACTTTTTTTCAACTCAAGTAGGTCGGGTCAACGATGCAGCAAAAACGCGAAAATGTTCCCCAATCTACTTCCTTAGTCAGACACACGGGTTACCTCGCCTACAATCAAAAGCGGTCAATGTAGTGATAAAATTCACACCGTGTATACCAGTTCTCATGTAACTGTGGGGAAAATTACATAGGCAGAACCGAACGATAACTGATTTTAAGGATGATGGAGCATTTACCCAAGTGAGTTTATAAATAGGTCTCACAACCAAACACTGTCATGACAGGGAATCGTACGTCTCCAGCTTCGTCGATCGGAAGATATCCTGTCACCTGGTCACAACTTGGACTTGACCTCTGCTTTCACTATCTTATTGCACCACCACAACTCACCGTTGTTAAAATTTGCTGGAACCATCGCGATAAACTGTTTCTAACCTGTTTTGTATTCGAAAACAATTATTTGGGAACTTAGGATGCCATGGACCTAAGTTGCAGTGAATACCGTTCAGATCACGTGAGTAAGTGTTTCTCTTGTTCGTTTCTTTGTTCATACTCCCCCTTCCACAAACACCGTAGGAGATAAATTGAAATTTTTCCGTGTTACTGGTTATTTGGTACTTAGGAGTCAATACGAAATACTAACATCTACCAGCGTTCGTCTCTTAACTGTTTTCCCCCCCTGAAATATCCAGGCAAGTCCTTGGGGGTATGGATTTCTATTTCAGACGTCGCATTTGTTCAGTGGGACCGACTTACCTTAGTGGCGGGTACGCTTCGACCTTCCAAACATTTTACTGGCAGTCAAAAACAGTTCACTACAATAATGAAGCGTTTGTTATATAATTAATCCGTGCTCAATTGAATGACAAGCGGAAGCTTAATAAGGCAAATATGCTGCCAGAACTAGAGTCATGATAGTGTACCAGAACTTGAAACCCAGAAGACCCAAGTGAGTACAACACCCCTCTATTTAGTGCAGGCTGTGAAGCTAGATACCAATGTTCAAATCGGATGGGAACTGAAACTATAAACAGTCGTAGGTAAGACTGAATAACGATTGGCCAGCTGGAAAGTAAAGGTCTTGTAGGTAGTAGAGCAATATCCTTGACGCTAATATTGAAACCGAAGCAGTGAACCAGTGGAACGCCATGCAACCTAAAGGTAACTCTGCAAAGACCTGCGGAAGATTGTTGGATGAAAAGCATGTGAAAAGTGAAACACGAACATAAGAGAAAAGAAAACAGTGGTATGGATATTTAATGGGGATGTGGATATCAAATGTGAGATACAGCAGGTAAACGTCAGGGCCTTTTTTAATATCTTCCACGACGGTAGAGTAGAAAGAGGGCTGATCCGAAATGATCGCATGTTTTTTTGTCGTTGTTTGAAGATGGTGCTAACGGAGTGGGTCGTACGACTCATGGAATCTCTGGAAGTAAAGAAGAGAATAGAGTTATCCAGTTCTACGACTGTTAGTCTAAGGGGTCGTACTCACTCCGATATGCTCTTCCCGGATAATCAGTATTTGATATACATTATCCAGTGTGTATATGTGGTCCACAAGGAGCTGTGCTCATTCAAATGCAACCTTCATAATATCACGTACACTTTTCTGCACAGTGTGTTTCTATTGGATTTTTATAGCTTTCCTATGAGTGATACCGTGGTCTGAAGTTGGACGGCTGTTGAAAATCATTCATGCACAATAACTTTTTTGTATAAAACAGGCCAGAAAATAAATTTGACATTCGGGCCGCGTGTGAATTGAGACAGGAGCAGATGGTAGACCATAGGTTTCTGACAGAGAAGTTGGCGCATTTTTAACAGACTAAAGGAAGGTGGGGTCTACCATCATACCAGATCTCCTGTGGGGGTCCCTAATCTCTCATGGAGGCCGTGACGGTTGATCTTAAACAGCTGGCACTTCTGCGTAAAACCCCGAAAGGATCCAGCTAAGTTGAGTTAAATGGCTTGTGCGCAGTGTCTGAAACGACTGATGTGTGGGAACAAGTGACAAGTGTACTGATGTAACCTGTTCATAAAAAGAACAAAGAGCATCAATGACGTATATCCGGAAACAAAGTGAAAGCAAAGGTTTAGGAAATTAAAAAAAAACAAGGGAGAGGTTGGATCGAATTATCCAGTAAACCTACTGTATAGCACCAAATCAGTTTGAACATGGTACGCATGAGGTTGCTGTTTCGGACTCCTGAACACCAAGACAGACTGCGTCGCTCCACGTCGCACTGTTGACAGCAATATATGATAAGTTGAGTTTCCCATGTTTACGCCAGGATAAACCATCTGAAGATGATTGGTATGTCGTGGTATGGATTCGACCGCTACCATGAGAGTTCGTCATAGTTTTCATTGGCTTAATTTCAAAATGCATAATGCTATCATAATGAATGGCATGCCTCTGGAAATGAATAACTTTCATTGGTGACTAAGGCTACCTTTGACCGTCTTAAAAAGTGACTGGTACGGGCCAATAAATTAAATTATACAGCGTCATGGTAGGACAGGCTCAATTATCTCAGCATTGTGGACCCCAAGGGGTAGTATTCTGTAACAATGTGAGCTTATGCTTTCTTTAGGTGCTATACAGAAGATGAGTTAACACTCCATTAGGGTACCACATTTTAGGCACTTACTTCGTAAAGAGAGGAAGCACTGAGGACCCTCCTTTCTCGATGTGGACTTGAAGCAGTAGGGAAAACAAGCATCTCTTATTAGAAGACTCAGAAGTCATCCGTACAGTTTACAAAAGAGGAAGATAAAATGGTAATGGGCATACCACAAAGCATTACGACACAACGTAACCGAGTTGATCGGAAATGGAAGCAAGACTGCGTACGTATCGATACGCCTAATAGCTTCACACTGTAAGCAAGCGCATGCTGGAATACGAACATCAACATTTACTATACAGACCTGTCGTCAGTTAGTTCAAGAATATGTTAACTAGAGTAAACGTGCAGATTGTTAAAGTAGTTTTAAGATTTGGGACCTTGTGAAAATCTCTACCATTGCGGTTTGGTTTACAGTTTTCCTTGGCATTCAGTATGGTGACGCTTTCCACCTAATACAAGACTTTGGTAATATCGGTGCAACAGTTCCGCTGTAATCCCTGTCCAACTATTTTTCACCCCTAGAGCTTTTACCCCGATATTCCTTCTTCCGTAAGTGTCATGGTAGCCATAAATGCGTATGTGATCTTAATCACCAGACCTATCTCACATGATGTTCTGTTATTCGACTTTCCATTGAGTTATCGGTCTGACTCTCAAACAACCTTCACCTAACATTGCACAACACGTGACAGAAGGTACACTTTCCAAATAAAACATTTCGAACGAATGATTGCCTAGACGAGTAGGTGACCAAGGCGCCAGTACTAGCTGTATGCCTACATGGGCAAACGTTTTTGGCTGTATGTAGAATGAGTGTGATTTTGTGGAAGAAGCGCACTGCGGATAACTGGGCAACTGTGCAGTAAACATTTGCAGGAGGAGTACTCTGCAAACATTCTATACACAAGAGCGATTTGCTCAACGTGGCTCTCGGTAAGTATTCCTAATCACTATACGCGTCACCTGTCTTTCAATTTAACGAACCGTAACCCTCTGAAAAGTCGACGTACTTGCTAGTAAGTCAGCCAAGCTGAGGAATGCACAAGGGTAAGAAAACAAATGTAGCCAACATGAAACACACATTGTCAGATGCTCACCGATGATTTCATCTTCCGAGTTTACAGAGACCGACGATTTTCAGTCGTCTTTAACAAAACCGGAGGTGATTATCAAAAGGTGGTACATTAACGATATGTGTGAATTGGAAACCTAGGTGCACACATTTTGGAACCATTTGCAAGTTAAATAAATCAGTCTGAGTTCAGTACAAAGTTGACGGAACTAGAATAAAAGTAAGGAATTCGTCCGCACTGATGAAATAAGTATTTTGAGACATCTGCATTCAGCTGCGACAACACACTGGCATCATTTTGCGTTTACACTACACAAATAACTGGTGCAACTGGCAGAAACATGTAAACTGCTAACTTGTGTGCCAGATAACTACGATAAACAGAACGTTAGCTCTCGAGTGAATGTTGACAACTTAGTAGGATGTGTACATGACACAATGTTGCATTTTGTGACTTTCAAGAAGAGGGTGATCACTACCCGAAGACGTTGATCTCCAGCTCATGTCAGACCTCCAGTATAAAAATCTGAGGTAGACAATTTACAGTGCAATTGAGCAACGCTGTCTGTAGGTTTAGTGTACAATGAAATGGATTTAGGCCTTGAATATGCCAGTGAAAGAAACATACGGAATACTTGCAAAGCAGGATAGTGAAATCCAAACTGGTCTTGACGAGATCACTGTTGTCTATCATATCTGTGGGAAAAAAGTGTTTGGTTTTTGCCGCTCGTAATCTGCTCCGAAGGTGAAGATGTGTTCTGGAAAAACAGCTGACCAAATAATGATGGAAGCGACTGCTTTTCTGTGTGAAATATATACACGATTTACGGGTGAGTAGTGGGGGACTTTGGATTTATGTAAACCCAATAACGCTCACCAATGATCGTCGCTGTCGCATTCTCATAGACATTTTCAATCAGCTCACTTTTAAAAAGGAGCAGTGTACTCAGAACTATCGCACAACAAGTGAAAGATTTATGTCATTGCAACTTGGAGAAAAGTACTAATCGTGAAATAATCGACTGGACTTTACCGGACAGTTACTGTGTCTTCTTTAGAGGCAATCGGGCAATCTGAGTATTGGTGAGTAGTCGGGAATTTGGTTAATTTTAATTTAAACATCACAAATTTAATTGCAGTTTTCGCATTCAGAATGATTTTTCAGCCGGCTTCTTTCTAAAAGAAATACTAGACTCGAGCTTCCCTCTTGTTGAAGCTCGTGGCTAGTGCACATTCTCGCTACGGCTAGGGTTAGAACTCTGATCACGCGATCAGATATGATAATTCGGTCGTGCCTAGGGTAGGGTCAATGGCGACCTGATCATTAGTCAAGCGAAAGTGGTTGAGCATTCACATAGAATAATCCGGCCATGCCTAATGTGAGGTCAATGGCACAGTGGTCAACACTGTCGTGTCATGAAAGCGTGGCCCGAGTTCTATCCCAGGCAGTGGCACTGATATGCACTACTGACGAGCTGCTCTAATGAGAGCGAAACTCGAGTATAGTGCTTCTTTTTGAAAAAGCTGACTGTAAAGTCTATCTGAATGCGACAGCTGCGATCAAATGAGTGATCGACTTAAAATCTGAGTATTTCTCACAAGCGAATGTATCTGAGAGTCTACATATGATTAATCAGCCATGCTTAATATGACGTCAATGATGCGGTGATTGTCATTTGAGAGTGTGACCGGAGTTCTTGCCCCGGCCATGGCAAGGATAGGCAACACATGATTTATCTAAGATGTGATTTTTGCTTCAAAGAAAACGCTTGAATTCTGTTGTCCCCTAGATTAGTCTAACGGATTCGCATCAGAGTTAACCTCAGACTAAAGTCACTTAGCGTGCCGGTGTCGAAGTGTCTATCCACAGTAACGTAACACCAAACCACGTAACGTGTAACAAAAACGAAGGTATCACGAGAACGTGTTTGTGAGCAGTACTTGAGTCACGGCACGAACCCAAAACTGTAGGAGTCACAAGCAGCCAAGATCCAAAGAGTAAGTCACATACACAACTCCTACAGTCAAAAATGGTGTCAATAATACGACGGAACGCTTCTTTATCTTCATCACATGGAATCTATTTATACTTCAGTGTTTGTATCGCGTGCAATCACTACTGACTTACAAAACCGGGACTTTAAAGTCATTTTAGAATACCGACATAAGGATTGTGTTTGGGATCGGCGCGTACATTGTAAGAAGTCTATAAATACGTACACTCCTTCAGAGAATATTGCATTTATTAGCCACTCCTTGAGTGGGTACCGCATGTGATAACCTGATCCTGATCATGCATGGTGGTTAAAAACTACTGTGGTTAACTTGTAGAAAAAGTTATTTTAGTTGCCATTTTGGTAACTGCAATGCGAATTTCTAGCGGAGAGAGGTAAGTAACGTGATTAAAAATAATGCGGGGATATTTGGGAAATATCACCAGTCCGATACTACCGTTGTTGCCGCAAGTGGTTAGTGGAGACAGTGACTCAACACGAGTCAGCATACCAACACCCGAACGGAAATCCGGCGTCTTTGGTTACTTACACACGACTGCACTTTCTTCCACGCAACGAATGACAGTCTTTGTGTCTGCAGCTACTACTAAGGGACCGGATAACCAGTTGTGAAGCACGACTGAGTGAGCGTGTGCTCTTGGTGACTGCGAATTCTGCTCAGAGATCCTATTCTTTAACAACTTCATCAGATAACCAGGTTCAGATTTCATGTTTCATGTAGCTTCACTAGTCAAAAACGATAAAGTTTTTCCTATTACTGTCACTAACTTTAACAGATCCATGACATTGAAAACAGTGCACGTAAGTATAGAGTAACATCAAATCAATCTAAGTGATTTCGATCTGTGTGTTATCATCATAACTTAATGAAATGTTCACATAAAGTGACTACCTAGACTTTTGAAATTATTGACTTAATTGTATCCGTTGTACAGTGGCAAGCTTACGTTGTGGGCAAGCAAAACTGGTTGATGCGTTGCTGTCCTGAGAACGTTTAACACATCATATCCACAAAATATACCATTGAGAGCTCAGCTAATGACGACTGGCGTATTCAGCAAATCCTCTGGACAAAAAATGCGTTTGGATTCAGAGGTTGCTGACTTAATCTTCATCACCTACGAGTAAATAGATGCCGCATAAAATGTGTTCCAAATTCAACAGTGTGAGGCTGCTATCGTAAAATTATCCAGTTTGATCTAAACTGATACATCTGCATAACCGCATGCGGAATCATTCAAAAGATAGACGTGCCTGACCACACACTCGCGTTATTCGTGGAGTATCTACGATAGCCATGGAATATTGGGCTTTAGGTTTATATTCTGTTGTCGTTTTCTGTCTTACAGAATTTCAGTAACTTTTGACGTTAAAGCTCTCAATTACTTAGTGTTTATATACGTATTTCTCCCTCCAGCCCTGTAATGGACAGTAAGTTAAACATTGAGAACACGTTTTGGTGGATTATACTGAGTTACAACTTTAGGTATGTGAAAGTGTGTTTGAAATAGGTAGCAGAAATCAATACAGTGCGACTGTTGTGTCATAAGAAACTGAATTAGCTGAATGAGGTCGTTTTATGATAAGTAGTAGTGAATCTGGTTGATAGGCTGCTAATTTTAAGTAGACTACATTTTTACCTATGTGTAAAGGTAACCTTTTTTCCAAAACACATCGTCAACGATCTTTGACTCAAATAGTACACGTTGGTAACACCAAGGAGTGAGCAAAGATAACATAAAGGGGCAGATATTTGGGTGCGATGGTCAAACAAGTTGACTTGTTCAGTAGCTAAGGATACATAGATCTAGATTGCCAATCAAGTTTACTAGCATGAATCGTATCGTTGTACGGATATGTTGTTTATGAAGTAAGGGTAGTCAACTAGGCAGAGTAGTAGAAATTGGCAAGTAGATGTCGTCTCACTGTTAGTTGCAACTCGACTTTTTGTCTTCATAGTGTGATCACTTTATTATTCATTATTGCACGTCAGATATATGCAACTGGTTATTCATCCCCTTCTCTTTCAGTTTTGAAGATTGATGTTTACCGTTTATTAGGTGTCAGTAGTTGATGGTGACGATATTGATCCAAGCAGATCAATATCGTCACCATCGACTACTGACGGACTTATTTAAAAATATGTTATCTATCAAAGTAAACGTTTGAGATACCATTTTGTTTCTTTTACTTGTTATCACAGGTACATCAGGATGTACTGCTTCACTTGTATTACTGTCATTGGACCAGCATTTATGATTGACCTCATCTTTCTTATTCAGGCTGATACATTTTGATAAGAAGTGGCAGACAAGAGTTCATCAATTGTATACCAGCTTGATGAGTTTGAGTTTGAACCCTGTCTCTCAAACCTACAATATAAGTATAATAGTTGCTGCGCTGTCGCCAACAGCTGTCCTGGATCATTAGTAATCAGGTCACTTGCTACCATAACAACTATATTTCCAAAAAATCCTAGTCAATAGATTAGTTGAGTTGATGTATCAGGTATTGCGTCTCGTTGGAGGACGGTTTTATAGTCTAAGGCCATCACATGCAACGGTGTCTGCTGTAAACCCAGTAGAGCAGCGTACAAGGTGTTCGTCTCAAGCTCACAATGACAGTAATTAGATACAGATTCACTCAAGAATCAATACAACTGAAGGACTGGAAAGAGGATGGACCTCTGATTGAGTTCTTATCCCACGGAATGAAAAAATGAGTTCGATTGTGAGTAATGTTTCATTCCGCAGAAGTATGTCACTGAGGCCTAATTAAGTATTAAAATGACAATATTTTTTGCCCCCACTAACATAGACCAAGATTTGTTCCTCAAAGCAGTAAAACCATGTCCTGAAAATACGTTAGTCTGAGACTTGGATCAAATTTCTCATGCTTTACAAGAAAAATGTCATCTCACTAGCGTCAAAAAACCGGAATTTGATATCAACTGAAGAAATTTTTTAGTTACCAGGATGAGAGGAGCAATGTGCCATCATCCGCTGAAGGTTTACGCGTGACGTCGGACACGAATTTCGTCAATTTCTAATGCAGCCAAAACCGTTGTGGAATATTAAACATAAATGGTAATGCACTATTCGAGCAGTTGGTCTGTACTAGGACATTGTTGGTACACAGAAGCTACAAATTGCTTCACGTACTCTGTATGGATGGATGTTTATCGAAATTCAGCTCTCAGATGAAAGCAGAAACGTGAATACCGGGCAGCACGATTGAAGTTAGTGAAAACATATTTCTGTAGCACTAATGGCCGGTGCCTAAATGAACACAGCAAACAAGTGAACATGTTCGGTTGTCACTGGGCTTCGTTGGTGTGCAGCTGCTTATACTCTACCCTATAAAGCGAGGGCTGTTTCCTATACGTGGATTGTGTAAGGGTTTGAGTAAACATACTCTGAACAGCAGGAATCTGATGTCAGATTTGACGTAAAACTTTACAAGATATCATGTTCATTTGTTTAGATTTTCCCGTCTTAACATGAATCTCAAGATTATAATCAGTTACAGGTAAACCAACATTTTGTTGCTTGTGTCACCTTGGAATACTCGCGTTGTTGATAGACATTCAGGTTCGACCTCTCTGCTGTCTTGTCTTGTTGTATAGTATTGTTGCATATGCACCGGTAAACCGTTCGCGTTTTCAGCCGCACTCTGATTGTCCGTGACTGATCTTGAAGGTTTAACCGCCTTACACTTTATAAGTTATGATTGTGGGACGTCTGGCTACCTGTACATTTTGATAAAACAATAAGACCCGGTGTCCCTATTTGATCTATCGATTTCATACGTATACTACTGCGCCATCTTACTATCAGTTACTTATTCTTACTACCAGGTAGTGCACTTTCGGTTACAGTCTAAACTATTTAGCTAGAACATTTGTTCAAGGCGTTGGTGATCACTAATACAGTAGTTTGTATGACGGCCTGTGACGAAAGTTTGCTGTCATCGCTACCTGGAGCCTGAAACCTGAACTGCCTTCCGTGTGTCTGAAAGAGTACAGCTTGCTTCTGTTGCATGTGCGCTTTGTGTCCTTCATTGTTTTGCTCTAGTTAACAGGCATCCGCGATGTGGCACCATATAAAACATAGACTTTTGTGGTCGAAAAACGAACCAAGTTGAATGTTGCCTTTTGACTGGACAGCCACAAGAGCAAATACTTTCTAGTGACTGGACCTGACCTACTACTGGCAGGGTTTAACTGGGAAATTGATGGTAATGGATTGTCGCATTTTCAGGTTACGGAACCACAATGTGGAAGTGAATATTATGCTGCTTTGTAACTTAAAACATGACATGTAGAGGGAATAGAACAGAGAAGTACTGGGGAAAAAGATGACCGATACTTATTCTCATTTAGCCTGAGGCCGTTTACAACGGTTTGAACGCCATTGTGACCTAGCGCTTTGCTGAAGTAATAGAATCCATAAGAAATGATTGAGTTCCAAGTGCTACCGCAAAAGCACAAACAACTGTGTCTATCGCAGGTCGTGCGACAATGCACTTGAACTCTGCGATAACAGACAACGGCGCTCTGTACCAACGAGTTCCGGTTTGAACGTATAAGATGGTGACATTAGGGCGTGGCAAGACAGTGGTGATCAATTTAGGTCACTTATGACTTTACTTGTGATTCAAGACAACGGTGAATCAATCCATATGAAAGGTCTCATTCAGATCATTGAAAACTCCAAGGTGATGATCCTTAAGTTGATATTGAATATTGAAGACTAGGATAGTGTGAGATAAAACCCTCTCTTTCACAAAGCAACTTCACAAGTTTGTTGGAGAGTAAAGGCCTTTTTCATGTCAAAAAGAGGCCAAACCGTGCTCTACATACCTCAGTACCACGATTTTAATCCTAGTGAACACGGTTTGGGTCGGATAAATCGCACTGTTAGCAAAGACTGTAACGTTACAAGCTCATTACAGCTGGAGCATGCACCAATCAAAGTGTGGAATAATGTGTGCTGATTAGAGAGTAGAAGCAGTCGTCAATGTTAGCTGAGCTGCACCCAACTGTCAAGATGTGACCGTTGAGAAACCACCTCTTTTAAAACAACCAGTTACAACGGAAAGGTTGACATTTGATGATTCGAATATGTTTATTAAAAAATGGGGCAGACTTTTATCGGGTGTTTACCCAGCTAATCGGCAACTTTGTAAACATTTCTTCTCTGACTGGACAGTCACAGAATACATATGTGAGACAACTTGGTGTTTAATACAGCGTATCACATGGCTCCAGCTAGTCTGAGACCCGGTTGGCCAAGACTATTACTGGTGCAGTTATCACGTCTTGGTACTAATTGTTCGCGTTATTTTCAGAAGTCCCGGTGAGATTCCATCCAGTAAAGTCATCATTGTCCCAGTGGTGTCATAGACTTTCGATGAGTTACAGAACGTAAGAATATTCAAATCGTTGGAATTGCGGTCAAGATATTGGCAAGTGCGAAAAGTGCGATCGTCTGGGTGAACAAAGTAACACTCGCTGTTGGAGCGAAACCGCATCGATTAAGATATATGCCACGTGGGCTGTAGGGTGTCACATTAGTATACAGACGGCTGGTGGGCAACGTGTTGGACGGAATATCCAATATTATTTTTCACGGATGCGATAACGTCATCTCTAGTACAAATTAAGCAGTACTCAGAATGCGTATTTCGGATTTACTGCAGAAGATAGAGTAAACAAGTTCATGGCTCAGTGGATCACAGTTCATCTGATAAAATAAAGAGTAGTATTACTTAGTCACAAGGTAGGTAAGAACAAAGTCTACCCGATGCCGTGGAGGCTAGTGACAACTGAGGCAGCTCTAGTGCCTACGTCCAGGAGGATACTGAGGCAATTTCATGGTCATGTTAATTTCTATAGGTGCCGCATTGAAAACGTTGGCTCTGTTGTGAGCCTGTAGTATTATGGCCAGCTGGATTTACCGGTTAAAAATGGCCTAGCATGCCTTTGCCAAAATCCGGCAGCTGACTTTGAGAGGGTAGCTTACACTGAGCTCGCCAATGGCCAGAGAGAGCTCAACCTTTGCAGGAGATGTAAGTGACCTGGAGTTTGGAACGATGCTACGGCAAGAGGCAGAGATCACAAAACATGTCATTCAGATTTTAATCCTTATCAAATGCAACTGTCGAACAACAGTGCAGAAGAAGAATAAGACGGTTCGGAAGGTTATACAATCATTGGCTGGGGCGCAACCTCCAAGGAACGGGGGATTTTTGCAAAGAAGAGCATTCAGAACATACTTTTCAGGTTTATTTATGTATTTCAAGTTGACCACCACCCTCAATTGATCGCAGCTATCGCATTCCCATAGACGTTGCAGTCGGCATCTTTCAAAAAGAAGCACTAGTCTTGAGTTTCGCTCTCATTAGAGCACGTCAGTAGTGCATATCCTCGCCACTGCCGGGACTAGAAACACGGCCACGCTGTTCATGAGGCAACCGTGTTTACCACTGCGCCATTGACTTCACGTTATCATATGTGAACGCTCAACCACTTCCGCTTGTGAGTAATGATCTTTTATGTATGGCAACCGCAGGACGACGTAATGAGTGCTCAGGTCAGTCGCCTTGATGAGGCCGAATCTCGTTTAGGTGGCAAGTTTGGGATAGTGTCACATCGGTCAGATAATGGTGGGCGATTGTTGCAGCTGTGCGCCGAGTATCAGCTATTTTTAGTCAGCGCTAGTTTTAGGCATCGTTCACGTCATTGCTATACTTGGCACCCGCCTGCTCCAAATCAGGCCTGGTCTCAGATAGATCACATAGCTGTTAGTTACAGGTGGCGTGGTTCCATCCAAGACTGTCGTTCTTATTGGGGCACGTACTTGGACTCAGATCGTACATTGGTATGTTGTCGTTTTGTTCTTACTTTTGCGGGTCAACGAACCCACCGACAACAACCACTGGCTGTTGAGAAATTGGCTTTACCATCTGTAAAGCATTAATACCAAACTAGCTTAGAAAGCCGCCTTTGTGATACTTTCTCCGAAGACCCTAGTGGTTGCTGGACACAAATCTCACAAGCTACTCAGAAAGCAGGTACTATAGCATGCGGCATAGGGGTACATAAGTTTGACAAACATTGGATTTCAGAGGAATCTCTGGAGTTGTTAGCAGCCAGACGGAAGAGTCCTCCTGGTAGTTCACATAATAAGTCTAGAAGAGATATCCGTAGGAAACTGAAACGTAGTCTAAAGGCTGAGCGTTATTGGAAAAGGTTAAGGAAATGAAAATCGTTTTTGTTTCAGGGAACACCGGCAAACTCATTAAACTGATCCGTGCCACTGGTCCCAGGCGACCGTCTATCAGTGAAGCCATCGGCGAGACAGATGGCATACCAATTTATAATAAGTCCAGAAGGTTGGAACGCTGAGCGGAACACTTTGAGGGTCAATTTAGCTGGCCTCCTGCTTCTACCGTGCTGCCACCACAAACTTGTGATGTGACGCCCTGGTCGGTAGATCTAGAACCACTCACTGAGACTGAGGTTCGCAATTGCATCTCAACTCTCAATCGTAATAAGGCTGCCGATCCAGATGATATCGTGCCGGCACTTTTTAAAA
>JTDE01004358.1:36998-59855 GCA_014338405.1 Paragonimus skrjabini miyazakii
GCGGAGAAGGTCGGGGTCAGGACCGACCAGGCGAAGCTGGCGGCCCTGCGGATGTTGCTCAAGGGCAGGGCGAAGGCGGTTCTGGAGGCGGCACGAAGGGGATCCTGCAAAGTTGGACTGGGCAATCGCGAAGGAAGCGCTGATCGTTGAGTTCGGTAGCCCAGCCGACTGCCAGGCGGCAGTGTGGCAGTTCAATGGCACCCGGCTTGGACCAGGAGGCGATGGTCTTGTGTATGCTGTGTCACTGCGGGCAACGTTGTCAAGAGCCTTGCCACACATGGATAAGGACTCAGAGCAGCGCATGCTGACGGGCCAGCTCTTGGACGGAATACCACCACCAGCGGTGCGGGATCAGCTCAGGGCGGCTCTCATCGCACCTCCGATGACGTTGAAACAGCTGGCTGATGCGGCTCGACAGTTACTGGCAGACAACTCCCCGACAGTCAGCGAATTGAGGACGAGTAAACCAAGTGAACTGAATAACCTGCGAACCGCAGTGGAAAAGTTGACTCAAGAAGTGGCCGCTTTGAAGATGAGAAGGGAACAGAACTGTGGCGACGTCTGTTACAGATGCGGAAGACGTGAACACTGGCGATGATTTCGCCCGCACGGCGAGAAAAGGTTTCATGTAAATGAACGTTTTGCTGATTGTTTTTTGTCTGGGAAGGGTGATCCGATAATAGGGGCGGTTGATAAGACGGCAGTTCAAGCGAGGATAGAAATCAACGGTAGCACGGAGTGCTGTTTGATTGACACTGGGGCTGCGATTTCATTTATTGAACCGAGGCTTGGAAAGTTTGTTAAGCCGTGTGCAATGGTTGTTCGAACAGTTGGTGGGTTTACACTCAGAGTTACGGGCGTTGTGGAGTATGATGTCGGAATCGATGATCACGTAGTCAAGCAATCGTTCGTAATTTCCCCTGACGCACGTCAGACTATCTTGGGAGCGGATTTTCTTGACCGCACTGAGGCTGTGATTGATTTGAAGTATGATAGACTCGTAACGAAGTATGGTGTGGTTACACGGGTGAGAAAATGCAAACCCCAGCTTGGAAAACTTGAAGTGAACGCACCCGGAGCAATATCAGTCTGTGACAATCGGTTGCTGAATGAAGTGATATGCAAATTCCGAAAGTTGTTTATCACGAATCAAGAACCATATGGATTGAACACGAAATCCCCATTAAGCCAGATCAGTTTCGACCAGTCGGGCCTAGAAGAACTCCGATTCGCCTGCAGCGGAAAATTGAGCGACAAGTGAAAGACATGCTGAAGAATGAAATAACTGAGGAGGCTGGTAGCATGTTCAATTCTCTTGGTCTGTTGATGATGAAGGCCAATGGGAAGTTTCGATTTTGTGTCGACTTCAGAAGACTCAACGAGATTGCAGTCAACAAAGTCATAGCAGTCCAAGCCGTGGCAGGAATTTTCGACAAGCTACAGAACGCCAAGATATTTACAGTGCTAAACCTGCGGTCTGGATATTGGCAGGTTCCAGTCAAGCAGTCGGACCGAAATAAAACGGCGTTCACAGTGAGAGAAAAGCATTACCGCTTCAAACGTATGCCGTTCGAACTGTCATGCGCCCCTTTTATTTTCAGACGACTGATGTTGAAGGAGACGATATCGTTATCCACAGTGCGAAAGTAGATGGAACATACAGGACACGTTTCAGCTGTGTTGCAGAAGATTGAACAAGCCGGCCTACGAATCAACAGTCCAAAGTCTCAACTGGCGAAGCGAACGGTAGTATTACTCGGTCACAAGGTCGGTCAGGGTGAGGTCCAACTAATTCCCGAGAAACTGCTTACAGTCGAGACCTTTCCGGTGCCAACATCGAAGAGTTTCTCAGTCGCGTCGGGTTCTATAGCCGCTTCATCAAAAATTTCAATGAACTGGCCAGCCTATTGTACGAAATTCTCATGAAGAATTGTCAATTTCAGTGCACAGAAAATGTCAATCAAGCGTTCGTCGAGATCCAACAATTGACGAAGAAGGGACAGCTCACCCCGAAGTTGCCAGTGACTGGATAGAGCTTCTTTATCGCAACGGATGCAAACGATGTGGGAATCGGAGCTGTACTAAAGCAGGAAGGCGGTATTGTGGAATATGCTAGTCGCCCCTGTTTTGTCCTTTTTAATCTTCACACAACCGAATATGGTTTTATCTGCCAGTAGCGCATTCATTTTAGCCAAGTAATCAGCTTTATCTAGAATGACGATTCTAACACCTTTTTCAGGTCTGGATAGTACTATATCATCATTTCGTCTGTTTGTGTGATGATTAAAATGGACAAAACAGGGTGTTGGAACTGGCCCAACAGATTAATACCCAGTCTGTAATCACTATCGAAAATCAATCGACAATGAAAAGCAAGAACTCAGCGCGTTGACCCTTGTGTATTGGTATCGACCCTGGAAAATAGAGTACAGAGAAAGCACGTCAAGCTAGCGGGGCACGGAGCGAGTTGTTGTTGTAGCCCCGGGACGGATGTTACAAATGGAATAGCTTGACTAAAAAAAAGTAGTCGAAAAGCCAAGATCATCAAAAATGTACAAGTGAATGCGACTATCAAAAATATCATTTATTATAGTCGCTACAAGGGGCCATTGAAAAGACACTGAGATGTATGAAACAACAAGGACTGATTGGTTCAACTACCTTTGAAAGTGTTCAATTGGTAGGCAGTGTAATTCCTAGACTTTATGGGTTACCTCAGGTGCGTTAACACAAAATGCCGCTACGGTCGATTTTAGATATGTGTAATTCGCCGTAGCGTGCAACGGCAAAATGGCTAGCCGAGTTATTAAAGCCAGTTAGGAAAAAACTAGCGACTCATGGTCTCACAGATTCTTTTAAATTTATCCGAACGGTAAAGCATCTGGACTCAAAGAGAATGATATGAATCGCCTGGTGCTTAAATTTTGAAGAGTGAATGTGGAACCGTTAGCCGATTTTACTGGCATGTCCGAAGACAGTTTTAAGGCTAACTTAAATGGAAAACAGTATTGTCAAGGTCTCCCTCCGATGGGTGCTCAGAAAGCTGATGTTTATCTTAATGAAAGATTGTGTAGATCGCAGAAGCTGGTTACTGGAAGTCTACACGTTTAATGCGGCCTACTTTTTGGCCGTTTGTAACAACAGGTGCGACATCACTTCATTACTGTGACAAAGAAACCAATCGGAGATCAGTACAATCGAAAAGATAGAACTCGGCATTCCGTATGGAAAATTATGGTGATTGTTGCGGTATTACTGGCTAATTGAAAACTGGTCATGCCTAAGAAATTAAAATCACAAGGTATGTTTGAATTCTTGTAGACAATCTATCATTAGTCCGTCTTATCGGCCACATTGGTGATGAACTGGTTTTTCAAACGATATTGAAAGCCGTGCATCGGAAACTACGGATTTATTTTAATTCCAATCCTGCTTCTGTTGCCTCATTCCATATACTCATTCATTGGTTCTTGCAAAACCAGTTATGTTGGTCACACGATTGGATGCTTTTCTGAGCGGGTCCGCGCACGTTAAGCAGTCTAGATCAACAGTGGAACAACTCATTCACCTAATGGCAACGCATTGATCAGGCTGTCAGTGTGCTGGAGGCAGTTCGCCTAACCAGCCGATGACACTGAGGCTTATGATTCTGATTCGAAAAGGGGCCAACTGGAAAGTCTTTGGGAATGCGACAGCTGCGATCAATTTTGGATGGTGTTCAACTTGAGATATATGATACTGTTCTTAGTTGAAGCCATTGGAACTGGTCTTTACAACAAGCCCAGATGTGACCAAATTGTTTCATTCGGACAGTAAACTTTCCCTGGCCAATCTCCCAATCTGTAATTCTGTCAAGGCCCACAATTCGATTTGCGTCACTATTAAAGCTCGACATTGATTTTGACTGACAGTATTAGCCCACCCGTTATCTGTTTACCCCACTAACGATTCCCTCGTGAGACTGGGGAATAAGTGCAACCTTATCGGGTCTTTAGATGAATAACCGAGAACAAGGTTGTTTGGTGTTTCTCATTCCTCGAAATGCTGATGTGTATTTGCATCTTACTGAGTTCTTTTTATGAGTTCGCTTTTAAGTCATACACTCGTCGTTCTAACTTCCCTTTTCTTCGGTTTGGCTATCTCGTACAGAGCTTCAGGGACAGCCGCATCAAGGAACTCATTCATTTATTTAAAACAGTTATATCCCTTCAATAATTTGAACAAAACAGTTAGAAGCCGAACACTGGTAGATGCCGATGGATCAATAAAGCGTGGCATTTACAGGAAGCCAACTTGGTCTGGTCAGTATATGCATTTCACTAGTTTTAACCCAGTGAAATACAAGCGAGGTGTAGTGAGAACACTGTTCACCAGAGCACGCCGTATTTGCACATCTGATTGTGTTGAGCAAGAGCTGGAAATGCTTAAGACGACTCTAGAGGGTAATGGGTACCCCAGAAGCTTTATTCAGCGTCATAGCGAATGGAGGCCCAAAAGCAGTAAAACTGATGAGGTCCCGAAGAAACTGGTATATATTGAGTTGCCATTCAAAGGGGATATCGCCACAATGCGTACAACCCAACGAATTGTCTCTTCGCTCAAACGTACTTACAACGCAGCCGAATTGAGGGTCCTTAATTAGACTCGCAGGTTACCTGTACCTACAATCAAAGATCAACCTATTGGCGCCAAATCACACTGTATTCACCAATTCTCATGTAACTGCGGAGAAAGTTACATGGGCAGAACCGGTAGATCATTGATCTCAAGAATGAAGAAACATGTACTTAAGTGGGCCCACAAACAGGTCTCAAAACTGGACACTAGTCACAAAGAATCGTAAGCCTCCAGCTTCGTCGATCGGACGACACATCCTGTCAACTGGCCACAACGTGGACCTGACCTCAGCCTTCACAATCATAGTACGCCACCACAATCCACGGTTCCTAAAATTTGCTGAAGCCGTCGCGATAAACCGGTTCAAACCTGTGTTGTGTGTACAAAAACAATTATTTGTGAACTTGAGGCTGCCATGGTCCTAAGTCGTAGTGAGTGTCATTCAGATCACACGATTGGACGTTTTTGTTATTGTTGTTTTCCTTGTTCATACCCCCCGATGTACTGTAGACGTTAAATTGAAAGGTTCCCGTGTTATTGGTTAATTAGTACTGACGAGCCAATACGAAATGCATCTACCAGTGTTCGTCTTCTAACTGTTTTGTTCATTCATTTATGCCAACTTCAGTGACCTCAGCAATGTGCTTTCATAATGAAAATATTGACAGAAGACATGCGCCCCCCAGTTGACGGCAATAACAGGCTCAGTTGGAAATCACACGATCGACACTGATCAAAATTCTTACCTTGTAGTCGACCAACTATCCATTTATGAAACCAGATGAGGGACAGAACAACTTCATACCAATTTTGTCATTAATGATAGAGTTTCAGTTTGACGTTCCAGGCAGTGTGTTGCTTGAAGTCTCATTCAGGCTGCATGTACATATCTTTTGAGTGAAGCTTTTGGGCGAGCAGGGAGTTCATAGTTATGTATTTATATCCTTCCGCATCATTCGAAGTTGTTCAGTCCTTCAGTGGATGGGATAGGTAACAAACGGTCGTATTGATAACAAAGCAAACTGTTTTGTCTCTATGATGAAAGTATTTGTCTGTGCTTTTGACGTCCCCTCCGTAACAAATAACACTGTACCCGTTTCGTCTTGATAGATATGACACGGTGCAGCCGTTAAGACCTGTTAGTTCACCTGCTTTTCCATGTCTCGTTTTTGCTGTAGGTTAGTGAATAGTACTGTTTTCCATTACGTGATTCTTTCCAAAGTAAACTCGGTGGAAATATTTTAACTAGCGGCGACGATTCCACCATCACATTACTAAATAGTACAACCATTTAACCTACGCTTCCTGAAATCTTCCATATTGTAAGCGCATAGCAATGACACTGTGTACCGATAATCATAATCTAATAATATATTACATTACAAGCCCATACGTTTTTACAAGTGAGAATAAAATATATGCTTATCCGTTCGCCAGAGGATTAGCTATGTTACACAATTTATAAATATACAGAACCCGTGAATCCGTGTGACTAGAAAGAACCATGGAGAAAGCTATTGGTCTGCAGACCTGTCAACAGCGAATGACGATGGAACAGACTGGTTGTGGATGCAAGTTGAGAAAATGGGCGGGGAACTTGTAGTGAGGGTGATCACTCACGTATGTGTTGACCAAATGTGGTTTTAAAGCTCATAATGGATTCAGTCGTAATCACATAGATGGAAGGTGCACTCCACGATCGGCAGATCTTAATAACAAGAAGTCCGGCTAAAACTATGACCCGTTTATTCAGTTGGCTATTCTTAGAGAATAACCTCAAAGGAGTTCATTCTTGCAGAGTAGGAGAGGTCTGCCGGTCTGCGGAGAATTATACAAGTCACAAGTAACTGTGATACACTGAGAACTGAACTGGCCAATAGATTTACATGCGCCTCATTGCCTCTCTATTGATCCGTTTTTGCGTAATTCCAATAGACTTCATACTTCTTTTGACAAGAGAGACATGTCGCTATGTCAAGTTTCAGATGTGGACGAAGTATGGAACTGAATATAGTTGCAGTGGCTCCAACCTGGAAGGTACCGCAAATTCTTCTTACGAGATTTATCGTTGCTTGTGCACTTTGGTCCTGAAGTCTCAATTTTTTATGTAAGCAGATTTCCCAAATCTTTTTCTAATACGGCGACTGTCAAATCGTTATTGCCAAAATAGTAATCAGAATGCTTATCTCGGTAAGCACATATGGTTTTATTTTTGCACACACTGAACATAAGTAATTGTCTATTGAAAATTTCTTAGGACACTTTAAGTCGTGCTATTGATTTCTCACATTTTCCAGACATCGTACAACAGATCACCAGCGTTGAAGATTTGACAGTCCCCAACAATTCAAAGACAAATAAAGTGAGCCACATGGAACACTATATAAGCCCGGGTGGAATGCCATCTATGACAGTATCTGTCCATGAACCCCAACTTCTAAGCTACCATTTCGGTTAGATAATTCCTCAGTCAGTAAAAACTGGATTTTCCGTGTCCGTAGTGAAAGGAAATTTTTGTCTAGGATGAGAAAATTTTTATGATAAATATTTAAAAATCAAGCTGGATTACTTTACTAGACAATCACTGATTACCAGACTTGGCCTGTGATTGTCGACTAGTCAGTGGGTTCATATATACTGATACGGTAATTACGGTGAAAATGGAAGTACTGATACTCCGACATACTCTACTTGCATTCATATCAGAAATCTACTTGTCATCCCTGTTCCTGTATTGGACAGATGAAGACAAGTGAATCCATCTTGCTGGTAGAATATAAAAGTAATTTCTTTGCAGCTGACTTATACTGTTCCGACATCTGTTTGCAGCTTTGTTCCTATCATGAACCCCTGCTTTTTACACTTTTACGGAATGAAAGAGATTATGCATTTTCACGTCAGTCTGTTGTGCTCATATTTTGGAAAGAGTTGATAAGTGAAATTTTGGGTATTGTGTCTTTTTGTGGTTCACCAATGCGACATCCAACAACACTGTTTTCTTGTTCTCTCCATGTCTCCATCGTCCACAGCTGAATACGTTGGTGGAAGCTGCAGAGCTCCTTCGTAGTGTAACGACTCGTTTTACTTAGCAACATCCCATGATCACACAATCAATTCCAGCAAATGGATCTTCCAAACTTTTTCGGACACTAAGTTGATATCTATCTGAGGTTACCCCAAGGCGCTTAAATCATACATGACAGTTATCTGACATACACGTAACAATTTAAACAGTTTCCCTGCTTCGAATAGGCAGCGTATACTGTTTAGCACACTACCTAATCATGCGTATCATTAACTTCAGAGCACTACATCTTGTTAAAGTTCCTACGTCCTGGGTTTGAGACGTTTACACTTTCCACCGGAGACAGATCGTTCGTGATTACATATCAGTCTAGGGCAGCAAGCAAGCCACAATGCGTGTGACGAGTTTGTAGACTGATTACCAGGGAGTTGGTCAGCATCTATCCCGACCTCAGCAGGTTAATGTAACTAAGCAAAACCACGATAAATTAACTTTGGCGAGTATGGAAAGGCATTCTTTGAATTGTCATGCCGATGAGTTTGAACGTGAGGGGAGTCGGTAAACCGACTCCAGAGGCCAAGGTAGTAATGGCGTATTGGAAAGTTTATCCACACTAGTAAACAACGAGAAAGGAGGGCGATCAATATCGTAAGCGAACGAATGAGAGATTTAGTTTTTCAATTGACTAATGACGCAATGAAAATATATACAGAAGCTGAAACCAAGGCTTGCTCCCAATAGGGGTCCTAAAAATGTCGCCATCATGACGTTTCTGAGTGATTTATCGTAGTCCGAAAAGTTAATTTTCATCAATCTTGCTCATATCCAACGCCGGTCAAAGTAAAGGAAGATTATCGATTAGTAAACATTTATATGTAATTGCGAACTCCAGTAGTGAGAAGCTGATCAGTGCAGATGGCCCTGAGCAAACGTGGTATTGACATTACTTTCCAAAAAGTGTGTTATGCCGAGAAGCCTAATAATGTGGGATCAGGTTTAGCGTGCTGGACTATTTTGAACGATAGATGAGTGGTTGTGGTGATGCAGGTAATGAACAGTGTCAATTATTATGCCAACATACAGATTTTACTGTGTCATATCACCCGATTTGTAAGGGAGAACTAATCCTTCGAACTAATTAATACCCCAACGATTGTGCACATATGTGTGCATCACAAGAATACTGTTCGTCCATAAAATATATGTTAGCGTGGTCAACCTGTAGCCCCTAACTAAACTCGATCGAAAATATATGAAGCATAGTGGCTGGATAAACACCCACAACTATACGTAGGATTTGCTGGGTGTCTGATCGTGGGAATGATGTTATCTGAGGGCAATCCATTCTGATCCACTTGCGGTGAACGTGCCAAAGATGCAAAGATGCATTTTTGTTTTCAGAACGGTTTTCTCCGGTACACCGGTACACCTTACAGTTATACTGTAATTATGTTTGCGAATTTTCCGCTAAATTACTAAGACCACATTAGTGATAAACTATTTTCTATGATTAATAAGCAGTTGGTTGACCACAAAAAATTGAACCTTGAAGCGTACGGCAACAGAATTTTCTATCAGGTATGGGGTGGTTTACAATTTCATCACAGCGTCTACTTATGTGGCTGAATGTGACAATTTCTAACCGGAGTGAATAAAAGGAAATGGCGTAAACGACATGTGTTTGCGCTTTAGTCAACGCATGCTAAGTTAAACATAATCATATCCGAACGCTCAACCGCTTTCGCTTGTGAGTAATGATATGTTCACCTGATCGTCTTGACAGGAGACGCGGTTACTGTCTGTTGACTCTGTCATGCCTAATGTCAAGCCAATGGCGCATCGCTCAACACGGTTGCCCCAATAAAGTACGGTCAGAGTTCTAAGCTCGATCGTGGCAAGGATATCCACTACTCAGTAGCTTTGATAAGAGCGAAACTCGAGTCTAGTGCTTCTTTTCGAAAGAGGCTAGCTGAAGAGTGTGTCTGAATACGAAATCTGCGATCAACTGTGAGCGATGTTCAGCTTCAACCAAATCCACAATTACTCATAAGTGATTACATACGCACTACCAACATATTCCCGTTGAGTATGCACTTAATGACTAGCCTACAAAAAATTCATGATTTTCACGTGATTACTCTCAAGTTCGTGGGGGATGATGCTTTACTTGCGTATCCATCCAAAAAACTTCCACACAAATAGGTTTGTCTTGCGCATCCGGTATTACCGTAACAGTGGTATCATGACAAACAGTAAACAGAGATTACAAAATTAGTTAAATGCAAAATCTCTAAGAGTTAAGTTGGCGACAGTAACGTTGGAGCAGTTGTATGAGGCTCTTCAAGAACCCATCCTACTCGTTACCTGACGTATTAGCAAAAGTCAGTGATGCGATTGATGGTTACCCTGCAATTGTACAATATTTTCAGTCTGTTTACTGATGTGTTGCGTGGCTACCAGTATGTGTCTCTATGGTCCTTCACTGCTTTACCCCAATCACCCAGGCACAAATTAGTTGGATCAAGATTTTACGTCCCTAGAATGATTCTGGTTAGTTCGATTAATTAACTTGACGCTACTTCCAGTACAGTAACAATCAAGTGCATACATGATTATTCTGATATGTTAATCCTTACCGTTCTAGATGCGTAGACTGAGCCTTAGTTAATCGCTAGACTATACTTTCTTCCATATATTTATTAAAACCTCACAGTGATGCAACAGACTTCGCCAAATTCCTCAGCTGGTTTTCTGTTAATAAAAAGCGGTTTTATTTAGTATACAACGTTCAATCTTTTCTATGCATATTACATT
Source organism: Paragonimus skrjabini miyazakii (assembly GCA_014338405.1). NCBI lineage: Eukaryota > Metazoa > Platyhelminthes > Trematoda > Plagiorchiida > Troglotrematidae > Paragonimus > Paragonimus skrjabini miyazakii. Next base: position 47,455 of record JTDE01004358.1, read on the forward strand.
GTCATAACTTGTCTCAAAAATTTTCCATACGAACCTCAACTATGCCCACCACCATATGGAAAACTAAACACACTGGCCTGATCTAAGTAGTGAAATCAGTGGACTACTTTGACGACATTGCAATTCAGTGGTTGCACAGTTAAGGAGTAATCAGGCGTGGGGCAGTTTTTGAAGTTGTCTGCTAGACAATCCAGAATACATTCATAATGGACAGGTAATGTGCTATTCGTACAGATAAACTAGCTGACCAAATAATGTTAGCATTATTACTTTCTTGGTAATTGTAATTACCGGGTTGTTTACTGTTGGGTTTACATAAGTGTGACGTTACAGGATTTCATCCTAATAAAAATATCTTCTTGGAAACTCTTGAGTTCTTTCACGATGGATGCGATTCATTTTGGTGATGACAGCGTTTGAACTCATGGAATCAGATTGATTTGAATACATCGCAGTAAGACAGTTTTACGAGAACTACCAAGCCATCAAGTCTTTTCTTGTGATGTTGAAGTATATTAAACTTTAAAAGAAAATGCGATTGAATGGCTTCGGTCTGCAGTATACTGCAGCGATTTCTCAATTGTCGCACAGTAATTAAAGATCGCATTTCCAAATAAAGATGATACTTCAAGGACACAAATCAATGTATCCAACAGAAACAGGCATCTCACACATTTACAACTGAGACGCTGTGATGGAGTCAGAATGAACTCGTCAGTTATACGACAATTAGTAGTAAATTTATTACGTGATGACATGATGACTCATGGTTATTGCATCTTATCCGATCAAGCTGCGTGAAGGCTGATTATACTTTCATTACGCTGACCTTTAGGATTGAGTCGACCAGGATCCAAGAAGAAGGGTCTAGTTCGGTTGCCGTGATTTTTGAATCATGAGGTAGCTTGAATTGCAAAGCACATTTTATAGATGGAAGATAGTAGTCCAAAACCCGGTAGTCTGTCTTTGGTTAATTTATCTTACTTCACCAAATATGCTAGCGACATGTTTGCAAAAAAGACCAGACTGCCGACTAACCACACAGTCTACAATGCTTGTAAGCGTTGAGTTCTGTTCTACAGATCAGAGACCGAGTCTATTCAAATCGAAAATGTATGTAGGTTCTCGGTAGTTGATTCCTGTTGTCACCACCGAGTAGCAAGTATTAAGCAAGCTGATTAGGTGAACAACGCGACGGTCCGTCTACGCACACTTTGGAAATATGCAAGTTCACGACTGCTAATCGAAATAAAGCAAACATACTGTTTTGCTTTCTGAATCATGAGCCCTATCTGTCGAGGGTGCTCCTACCACACTTAACATTTGTTCAGTTTATTTGCTGACGGTTAGAAGAAACTTCAGCGTGATCGAGCGTCGATGTGGCTGCTGAATCGAAAAGACAACTGCTGACTAGGCAAGGTTGGGAGGTGATGTCTCACAGCAGGCCATAGCGGCACTGTCTACACAGTGTTGTTATTATTCATGGATGTCCGCTCCTGTTGTCGATTATTCATTCATACATTTGTGTCTGTATCAGTCATTTCGTGGACTACTGGAGAGATCAACGGAAAATCAAACCATAGTATCCATAAGTAAATAACAGCGTTCGGCATATACGTATATAAGTGAAACAAATTGTTCCCTTTATCAATTCGTGTAGCACAGAGGAAGAAGGAAGTTCACGGGGCGGATTCACCACATGCACTTTTCAAACGTGTTACAATTAAAAAGTTTAAATAAATGAACGGTTGACTACAAACAGATGAATAGTTACCCGTGACTTCCCAAAGCTATCTTGACTGTGGTTAGGAAAACCAACGCAAGCGTATTGTAACCGTTAAGTTCTTTTGTGTATACATGGGGGCTTATAGCCAAAAAACCGTGAGCAGTTTCACCCGGTTGCACGTTGTGATCACATAGAACTTGCTTTAAATGTGTGCCCGGTCTGGACCAACTGTCTAACGATCAACGAGGTCCAGCTTTGAGTGGTTGACGCGCAGCTACTGTCCGGTCGATTCACTGATTGACGCAATCACTTTGGTAGGTGCAACTTGATCCGTTTTTCCAGCCATATGTCTGCTTGAATTAAGTTTTATTTGCGAATTACGAGAATGGTTTCTGATTCCGTAACCAGGTCACCCTCGAGATACTTACGACTGCCTATTAAAACTCATACAATGACCTATATGAAGAAAGGACGGTTGCAGCAACGAAACATCCGTCTGCTCCATCCATTTGAGCGCCATGTAAATTTTACGTTGGGTTCACCCAACTGGCTGATTGAATAGACTTTTTGTTTTCCCCCTCTACCATACTTCACTCCGTTTGGGCCCACCAAAAGGAACAGATCAGAAACGTGACATTGCCGTGTACTGCGACTACAAGTTCTCTGTGGCAAAAAACGATCTTGTTGACGTTTTAGACATTAAGTACTACGACCAGAGATCGTCTGCTTCATATTATAAGGTTTGTTGACTAAAATGATACGAGTTTACGTTTCAACATAATTTTGGTTCTTCAGAGATGGAAATTATCAAACCGGGATCTCAGCTCATTTCGCATAGATGATGGACAACAAACTGCACGAAAGCCAAAAAAGTAGACAGCGGGATGCTTCTAGTATAAACATTGAACACGTTTATATACAGTATAAGCAAAAAATTTACGATTGACCTGAAACTCAGCCTGATACGAACGAGACGGACACGAAGTAGAGCAGTGAGGTCCTTGATGTCTAAAATTAGTGCATCTACAATTAAAATGAACTCCGTGAAAGGGAAACTGTTCATCTAACAATAAACAGTCAGTGTGCTGCCGACCTGAATCATCCTTATAAGCCAGACTATAGTTCGCCCGATCTACCGACCGAGTTACGAAATTCTCAGTTAAAATGTCTGCATCATAACTAAGCGGAATGTAAAATAGCAACCAAAGCTTTGCTGGTAGAAGATTCCCTGTAGTTCTTGGAAATAAATTTAGACAAAAGTACTTTGGCGTTAGAATTGTTGTGCTCAGTCAATTATTTAACGTACTCAATATACTATGGTCGTAGCATTGATTACTAGCCAAACAGTGAATAAGGAAATAGCTTATCGTTCACCTTCCCTAAAAACAATTCACAGTTGATATCAGATGACTGTCCCATCCCAAGTTCCTAACGCTAGAAGCTAGATCAATAGACAGGCAATGTGGTGACCAAATGGCGCCATACGAAAGTGTTGATGCATGATCCCAGTCTGGAATCAGCTATTGATGTTGAACACTCTTTCAGCATACTCATGGTTGAACTTATTGTTGTAAAGCGACGAAAAGGGTATTGTGCATCCCTATAAATGAACCAGCTTTTCATCATACGCTACCCCAACCTAATCCGTCCATTCATGCCATTTATGGGCGGTATTGAAGCAACAAAGTTTCTATGGCCTAAATTGGAACTTTGACCAGTTTCGTGGAGACCGTCTGACACCAAATTAGGATGGTCTCACCTAAAGGAAAAAGTAACGTGACGGCATGGCATTTACCTTTTTGAAAGTGCTTCAGGGATATTTGTTTGTGAGAGGATTCAGAGTAGAAACTACGTCGTTCCAATCAAGGATGGCACTAAATGAGGATTGTCTTCTCTAGAAGTGTGCTTTGCAGTGGGAGGTCAGGGCATTGGCAGGTGGTTCACATAATAACATGAAAAATTAGGAACTGAAGTATGGCCAACCTTTTAAACAGCCCGAATTAAAGTACAGACTTCTAACATCTATGATTAATTAAAATTATCAGCTCTAGTCATAAAAGTATGATTTGAATTTGAATTGTTTGTTCGTTTTGTATTGATATATATATATATATATTACACGAACTCCCAAATTTCAGTAAACAGTACAGTAATCCTAAGGTATTTTTCATGAACAAAAGCTAGTACGTTTGCATTCTCCAAGTAACACGCACCTAACAAACGTGTAGCTAATTTGCGGTTATGGGTGCAAATGATCTATAGAATCAGCTCATTTAATTTAAAATTCAAAGGAACTAAAGGTCTCGGTAGGATATTATGTAAAGGTTACTGTAAACAGTTTATGAGTAGAGTGGTATGAGGGGCGTATGTATGGCGAAGGTAAGGAAAAGGTATCACCTTTTATTCACAGTGTTCCTTTATCGTTATTTCGACCGTCAACTGTGAGGTACATGTGCATTTGTCCTTACAGTGTATGCTGTTGTGTGTGCATATGTCAGTGTGGCAAAACTGCGAACTGCATTCCATTAAATGACCCCAAAAACGCGTTTTGCTGTTCATCAAAAATGAAGAGAAAACAACTATGTATGTCTGCCACAATGAGTTATATTTTGTACACCTCAGATCTGTTCGCATTCCATCGACACCTTACAACCTCCGTCTCGTAGACTCCACCAGTCTGTCTGCCTACATATTACACGTGGCGTGTGTTGCGTTATAATTGTCCACCGGAGAGACTACACATTGCAACCGTCGGTAATCAAACAATTCTGATCGATCGTATGAACGCTAACCTAACTGAGCCTCATACTTCTGTGTGGTAGGCCGAAAGTTTACCTAAACGTGTTAGTTTGGTGCTACCGTTAACAGACTGCTGTGGAAATGATTACAAACAATGAAGTATTTTATAAATTAAAAACTAAACAGGATTAGCGAATTAACTACAACAATGTGGAAAAACAGTTTAACTACATAAACGCTATTAGGTGTGTTGAAAATTGTCCGTAATCTAAATTAAATATTGGACTTTGTTAGATCCTGAGCCATCGGTTAATTCTAGTCAGTTGGTAATTTTGTAAACTAACAAATAACCAGTTCAACGGTGTATTTCAATAGGGTCTCGTTCATCCTAATTGTGAGTAATAAGAAGAACTCTTGATCGAAATTAGCTGCACGTTTGTTAGGTGCGTGTTACTTGGAGAATGCAAACGTACTAGCTTTTGTTCATGAAAAATACCTTAGGATTACTGTACTGTTTACTGAAATTTGGGAGTTCGTGTAATATATATATATATATATCAATACAAAACGAACAAACAATTCAAATTCAAATCATACTTTTATGACTAGAGCTGATAATTTTAATTAATCATAGATGTTAGAAGTCTGTACTTTAATTCGGGCTGTTTAAAAGGTTGGCCATACTTCAGTTCCTAATTTTTCATGTTATTATGTGAACCACCTGCCAATGCCCTGACCTCCCACTGCAAAGCACACTTCTAGAGAAGACAATCCTCATTTAGTGCCATCCTTGATTGGAACGACGTAGTTTCTACTCTGAATCCTCTCACAAACAAATATCCCTGAAGCACTTTCAAAAAGGTAAATGCCATGCCGTCACGTTACTTTTTCCTTTAGGTGAGACCATCCTAATTTGGTGTCAGACGGTCTCCACGAAACTGGTCAAAGTTCCAATTTAGGCCATAGAAACTTTGTTGCTTCAATACCGCCCATAAATGGCATGAATGGACGGATTAGGTTGGGGTAGCGTATGATGAAAAGCTGGTTCATTTATAGGGATGCACAATACCCTTTTCGTCGCTTTACAACAATAAGTTCAACCATGAGTATGCTGAAAGAGTGTTCAACATCAATAGCTGATTCCAGACTGGGATCATGCATCAACACTTTCGTATGGCGCCATTTGGTCACCACATTGCCTGTCTATTGATCTAGCTTCTAGCGTTAGGAACTTGGGATGGGACAGTCATCTGATATCAACTGTGAATTGTTTTTAGGGAAGGTGAACGATAAGCTATTTCCTTATTCACTGTTTGGCTAGTAATCAATGCTACGACCATAGTATATTGAGTACGTTAAATAATTGACTGAGCACGACAATTCTACAGTTGCGAGTATTTGAACTGCTGACGAGACGCCAGACGACCCTGTGATCTGCTGATGGATTGCGCCAGTCTATGAAGCTTCCGAATTTGAAAAGGTAATTTGTGTTGACCCATTCAAGATTAAATATTGTCAAGACTACCAAAAAATATGTTTTTATATACTTATATATGGCTCATGAAGTGTTCTTGATGGCAACGTGTTCGGAACCTGTGGTCAACTTCTAATTGACCCAAACGATTTACCAACGTTTCCTATTGAGAACTGTGTTGAGAAGCTCAAATACTAGCATGCAGATTACATGAACAAACGAGCCCTTTTGGATCAAATCAATTTGCTATATCTTTTGAAGCTTGTTTACCTCAAAATAGGAAACTATTAAATCGGTTGAGCTGTTTAAACGATACCAGCTCCAGATAGTAATCACCATGGTTAGAAAGGGTTACGCCTGGAGAAGCTTGATGTCCGAAGAAGACAATTCTGTGTGTACCGAACGTGTGTAGTGAGATGACATATCACACTATACTACTCGTGAGTAGCGGGGCAGGGGTACGTGTTTAGGTATTGAAGTATGAGTGGAGAAATACAAGAAAGAACATTAGAGGTCGCCCGAGTAAAATATGATGGTTTACATATGTGAACTTAGCGCTGGTAACCGTGGCGTTCCGGGATTATTGATATGTGCAAATGAGTGCTTGTATTTGAGGTAGTGTTGCAGCTTATTCCCTCTGCGTCGAATTCCTTGCAAATGGATTCTTGCGTCATCCAATTTCCTAACTCACAGTACGGGTGTTGTTGAGTTAACTGTGGTCGCTTGATAGGATGAGTGTGCGAAAGGTGCACGCAAATCTCTGACGTTTTCAGCTAGCGACTGGATAGATACCAAGATATCATCAATGTTTCGGCGTATGTCAATCAGTCAACGCCAAACAGTATGCATGAAACGTTGACAAGTATGTGTAATACCCTTAGACCAAATGGCATTAGCAAAATTCCACATATTCTAAATGACACCTTGGTCGTATTTTTGTGACGTTGTTGAGGACTACTGGAATCTGATTATATACGTCCACCAGGTTGGGCTTAGCGAAGACCGTTTTACCCGTTAAGTTTGACAGTATATCTTGGGTAGTCTTGGAGAGGATAACTACTTGACCCGGTGGAGTTTCTCATCGCACGGTAATCGCAGTATGGATGTTAATTTTTGTCGGTCTGTTTAAGCACCCTATACAATACAAAGAAACATTTTAGCGCACTATCGCGTGAGAAACCATGTCTGAAAAAATGTTGCCTATCACGTATAATCGCCATAAACATCCCTGTCGTTCCAGCTGAGTTTGAACAAAGAACCTCAAAAGAGGAACACGCTTTGAAGAGGCAACCGTGTCGACCACTGACTGATTTGACATATGTAAATGCCCAACCAAATTAGGTTGTAAGTAATTCATAGAATGTCCGCTCGCTTCGACAGGATACGTACTGCTGTCAAGATCTGACAGAGTGCTTCTCTTCGAAAAGAGCAGAATGAAAGGTTTACGGGAGTGTGAAAACTGTGACCAGTTGTGAGTTTCACCTTATATTTACAAAAATCTCCACTAATTGTCAACGTCGAAAGAACTACATGTAAAGCAACTTAAATTCATTGGCTTAACAACAAAGGTTTCCGTACACCTTAACTCCATAGATTTCCAGACCTCAGAAGCAGAATACACCACTGCAACCGATGTTGTCAGTTTCCTACTCACTCCAACATAAGCTAATTGAGTAAGGTGCTGGAAATAGTAAAACAGTCAATAAACGAGCATTCACTGAAACAGAATTTTTACTCAGCTGAAATTCGTGGGAATGCCATTCTCCGTCAGCAGTATACGAAAAACAAGGTTTTTAAGTTGCCATTCACAAGTACACCCCAACATGAGTCAATTCAGATCACACGTGACTACGTGTATGTGATTAAGTTTGTTTTGTCTATTGCTCTGCTGCCTTTTTTTGGTATACTTCCAATGCAGTCCATCAGGAAGGCTATCAGACTGGTTGATGGCGTATTCCTGAGACCTGCGATGGCTGACATTTTGATAGCACATCAAGAAACTTATGTTCGACAAGTCATCTCTAAATCACAGTTACGTTTCTGAGACGTGACTGTTATACAGTTGGTGAATGACAGCAGAAACAAGCTAAAGAGATCCTAATGGTATAAACCAGATTACTTGATGACATTACATTCAATTTCGAGTACGAATGCAATGGTCCTCTTCCATTTCCGAATATCCGCATTACTTGAAGGGTATGAAGCTCAGTGTGACATCATCGCATTTGGATTTCCACTTGGATTGACTAATACTTCCACCTTAATAGCATTATAAAACTGGCCCTACTAAATTAATGTTCAGTAGATCCAGGGAGCGCTACCCTCAGAACTCAAGTATGACTGAGCTGCCGTCAATTTACCAGGTTCTTTTGCACAATAAGTACTCATAGTGACCGATTTCCGCTTTTTATGGAGAGAAAACAATTGTCGTACAAAGAACACAATGCCAGTGCGCCGCTGCAACCGCCATTAAATCTGCTGTTCTACAGGGGTGTAATGGATGTTAAGTTACAAGTAGGACTCCGATTCTGATTCTAAACTTCCAGTTTTCTTCGGTCTACAGACTTCACAGCACCTGCTGATTTTCACGTAGCTGCCATGTAGGTGTATGACATAGCTGTAGATGAGCTTTCAGATCCCTGATTACATTCTAGAATAGATGCAGAAGCAAGGGGCAAAACTACAAGTCAGCAGGTGAACGTGCAGCAGTCAATATCATCGATATCAGCGATCGCTTGATATCTTCTTTGCAACCGCTAACAGGTAAATGTCATATAAGCGTTCAAAAGTGCTTACGTGAATGATAAGCTTAGGTTGCCGCTGTCTGCTGAGATAGTTGTGCTGGTGTCCACCTCTGTGCTCAGAAAGACTTGTGTCTTGGTTATGCCTCGCCATGGTAACGGCGGTAATGTCTAGTTGGCAAACAGCGTAACAGCATATCTTCATGTAAATTCAGTTACATATCTGACACATATTCACCCCTTTATAATTTCCTGTCGTGTGACACGTGCCTGAAAATATGCAGATGAATTCATCGGCTAACAGATCATGCTTGTGCAGTGAAATTTTTTTCGCGGCTATGCTCCCATACCTTTCATACTTTCTGTAATATATGAGGGAATGGACAAGATTCTCAGCTGAGCCAGCTGAGTGAACTCTGAACGTAGATACACCGTTGTATTTTCTATTTTTCTCAAGTTAAGTAAAATGAGTCGACAGTGCTATCAAGCTAGAACACAATTCTGATATTGCATGCTCCTTAGAAGGATCATCCTAACCAAAAACCATTTTTCGTTACATTCGAGTGCACCACACTTCACAGCAATAAATTTATATTATGTTGATGTGGAAATTGTTAGTAATCAAGTAAATCGTCAAATCGCACTCGATACTACATTTATCTAGTTTTGGTACCAGTGAGCTTTCCTTAAAGAGAATATTCAGGGACCAAATAGAAACGTTTTTCTGTTTGTAGGGATCAAGCATCTCCTCATTCCTTCATTGAATCGATCTATTTCACATACTATTTCCGTCGCAGCTTTGTGAGTTACAGGTTGTTTCTACCCCCGGTACGATTTCCCAATGCAATTGAGTGTGAACCTCTTCATAGTCTGCTTATCTTCAAAGGTGAACCGGGGATTCTAATACTAGTTTGGTTGCATCCACTTCATCGTTCACAACCTTGGGTTCATTGTCATTAATTGTCTACTTTAACTAGTCAGTTGAAAGAGGGATATGCAACACTGTCAACTAAATACTACTGCATGCACGTCCAGTGTTAATCCGTGGGACAATTGGGTGCTGTAAGCGGTCGTCGGATATTTGTAAAATCATTCAGACTCTGTAGAAAAGCTTGCGTTCACCAGCATCAGGCTACTTAATTGGCAGCATTTTTGACAGAACTTTTGGTCATATTTACCATGAGCCGCTGCTGATAACGAAATTCGTCTTATTCATCCGATCAGAAAACACTAAATCCCATAGGTTAGGGAAAATTACAGAAGAAGAAGTTCACGAATCTACTTGGTTTCAATGAATCGGAAGGGGGTTGAGGTCATCCGTTTGTAGTGTCAACGGAAAGTTTCCAGAAGCTCAACTGCTTGTAGTCCAAATAAGTGGTTCACCAGTGAAGGATACGGTTTCCGATATCACCAAACAGAAAGATGGATATGTCATTATTGCGGATAATGTGCCATACTGTGATGAACATCCACCCAATTCATCGCCTATCCAAATCCGACACAACAGACCATCTAGCAAGGGACCGACCCAAACGTCGCGGTAAAATTCCATGTCAGGATTTGACGAACACTGCGTTGAATATTTCGTTATTCGCCAAGTTCCTTGTTCGATGCTGCACCAATTAGCTTATAGTTTGTGGCTTTGCAAGTGCCATTAAAATCGGCCAGTAGCAGAATGTGATTTCTTCACTACTGATGTACGTTTGCAAATCCGGCTTCTTGTCTCGTGAATAAGAACTGCTTACTGCAACCAGTACGAGGTGTTCTCCTTATCACTTGCGTGGAAGTTTTCAATTCTAGTACGATTTCTAGGGCTAATCGAGGTCCCTAATTCTGTGCCATACAAAGACCTTCCCGGATGGGCTTAAAAGTATAGAATCATATACTTCGAACGTTTTGAGACGGCCGTCAATGCGTTACGCCACCACCTTTCCAAGAAACATGGCCGTGGTATAACGCCGTGCATATCGGGTTTATTTTCTTGTATCAGCATCCTCTGTACACCAGATCTTTGTTTTGACAGAGTACCTGAATGAACCATAGGTTTCCCAAAACTCCACTCTTCTAGTAAGAATAGCTGCAGCAGTCGGGTAGATACGGTCAACATGTGTTCGACCGAATATTCTAGTTATATGTCAGAGAACATTCCGTCTTAAGTTCACTTTTAATTACGTGGAGTCCTGCAGTTTTTCGGCTTAGGGAAGTTGGTCGAAGTCGATCCTTCCTGATCACATGTCGTCGTGTCTGGCTATGACAACGGTGGTGTCATGCTGTTATGGATCGTATCTCAGCTCCATAATTTCCGGGATGAGGAGAGTAGAGGCGATGATGGTGGGATCCGGTTCCCTGGGTTCGATCTGCTTGATACCCAGTACCGTCGGAGAGCTGACGACAGACAGCGGGGCCAAGTTTGTAAAGCATTGTCATTGGGGATATTCATATAATGGGGACGAGCGGAACGAGCAAAAAATTAATATAGTCATTAGGATCCCACTGGAATATGTTGTCTAAATACCATAAGTTGCCTTGATTGCCCAAAACAGGCAGCCGAGAAGAATTCTGCGGAGACTGTTCATTTAGTTTTGTCGACAAATATGCATTCTCTCTTCAGCAGTCCACTACACTGGAACAAGTACTGCGTCGCCCGATGAGGATTGAATTAGGGCGACTCTCATTAGTAAGAGAAAATCAACTTGAATACGTCCGATACGTCTGCCTACACAATTAATACAATGTGCAAAAGGACTAACCAAGGACCATTTCCAAGCTGACTTTCGACCGTTCCCTGAACTTATTCGTCTTCGAATAAAGAAGAAAAGAGGCTGATATGATTTGTGTTCAGGCAAATTTCGATGCATCTTTACCAGTACATGTTACCAACCATTTGTAGTTCAGTACGAGGAATCGAACAAGAAACCAGAGAAAGTCAATTGTCAGAGTTCATAAACATTGTCACTAACATGGTAGCGACAAACCTACAAAAAGTTGTTTTTGAACACACAGCATAGTCTTCGTTGTAGGTTTGCAGGTTAATCCTTCACGTGATATCAGTTTCTAGCTGCTTCTATCTGATACCTGTGTTAGGTAATGGGAGTGTGGGTTATAGATAAGTAACTACGCCCTAACGCCAACTATTTATAACAAAAGGAGGTACACAGCTGTGGATGGATGTATGTAATTAGAATGGGCGTGATCGTGTGGAATGATTAGATATAGACAACCAAGGGAGACTCATGTACGATAGTAAGTACTATCCGAGTTGATAAAAGTGTGGATAAACAATATGCAGATGTACATGTTGTGTCGGTGGTGCTGCATTGGCAGGACAACGTGGATACAATGTGTAACTGTAGAGTTGTGGTGTAGCTCACGTCCTCGTGTCTGGTGGTTTGGCGCGTTATTGAAGCGTTCACCATTCGAGACGAGGCGTCGGAAGTTATGTTGTATTACGCATCTGCGAACTTAGTACTTTCGTAAGTGAGCTTCACATGCGTGTCGGTTCACGTATGAGAATACTCGGCGAATATGTGTGTACGTGTGTGGCAGCAACACTCGCAATTTGGACGGAAAAGGAGTCGCTGTCCCTCGGGTGAGTGAAGGTGGGACATGTGTAGTGGAGTTGAGCGATCGTAACATACTACTCATACAACTGCTATTCAGTAGTAGGATCGGAGCATATATTTTGACATGCTACAAGCCGCAGGAAAAGTGCAGAAAGGAA
>JTDE01004359.1:6093-43680 GCA_014338405.1 Paragonimus skrjabini miyazakii
TGGTTGTGGTATCCGCACTGAGTTGTGTTCGTTAGTTTGGCCGGGTCAGTTAGGAGCCGTGCTTGTCAGGTATGTTCTTAGATTTGGACTCCGTATTTTGTTGTGGGACAGATATTCGGGGACGTATGGTATATGTTGCGCCCGCCGTTACGATGAAAAACCATAAAACTGCAGGCAGTTTCGGCATTTCTGCAAACGGCCAACGCATATACACGTATATTTCATACCACTGTAAAATCTAAGCCGAACCACAATGGGATTCATGGACGGGCAAATGCCTGTCAACGTTTGATATTTCATTCTCCGCTAAGCCTAGAACACCAAAAACAAGAGGCTCGTTGTTGTTCGGAGTTATGACCTCAGATTTTGATGAATTCCTGTTCTTTAAACCGCAATCTCCTGTTGAAAGTGAAATCCATCTGGACAACTCAACTCAACTGAAGCTACTTTATCGGACGCTTAGATTTTGTTCGTATTGTAGCATGCAAGCCAGCTGTTTCTCCTCGGGTTGTCCGTTACACTTTTGGACCAACTTTGGAGCTATGTGGAGACACCAGGGGACAGCGTTCTTCCGTAGCAGGGGGTTCCAGCAACAATCCTGTAAAAGGAAACAACAAGAACAAGCATGAGCCAAAGGCCCAGTAAGCCATGCACACGACTTACACAAGCAATCACTAAAACGGCGCCGACAACACAGCAGCACGCTCCATCACCAATTCAAATTCAACTAGTGCGCGCTTGCTGGTTTCGGTCGCACATTACAGTATGCAACCTAGTTGACCGTGTATATCAGCATCAACGAGTGTTGACCAATGTGTTGTGTTTGCTAGGCAAAGAGCATCATCGTCGGTATAAAAAATGACCGAGAAACAGAAAGCTGATCCTTCAGTCGATCGAGAGCTGTGTAAATGATTTTGGTAGACATGCTTGAGAGACTGACATTGGTCTTTTTCGACCAACTCATATCGATTATGTACATTAAACGACCTAACCTGTCCAGTGACTAGAACGGATATAACACAAAAGGTAAAAGACCTATACTAAGAACTAGTAACTAACAAAGACATTGTGATGAAGTTAACGACAAATGGTTCTCTGGCAGAACAACAGTATGGAAAACTAAAAATTCAAAAGCATGACACGTCTTTGTAAACTAATTGGTTATGTGTGCCATATCACCTTGTAGACATAAGCAAACAAATCAGCTCAAGAATGACCGTACAAGATGTGAAGCAGAAAGTCTGATACATGAATATCAGGTCAAGATGGATATTTATTTTGTATACACTACTATGTTTAATGATGAACACTTCGGTCTCATTCAACAAAATGAATAGAATGACAGTAGAAATGTATACAAATGTGCTTATATATATGTGTATATAACCTGGCCAAACTGTTGAATTTGTGACCAACACTCACTCAGCTGTTATTTGAAGACACTTCTTGTAGACAAGTAAGTTGTTTCTCAGTGATTATTCTATTACAGCCTCCCTTGGGAGACCATTATTGACCACTCAAGTGGACAGTGTTAGGTAGGAGAAAGAAAACATCCTACAAACGACAAATTTATGATAAAGGCTACGCTAACCAGATTGTGAGTAATTGTTTTGGTTCATCAATCACTTTCTCAGTAGTCAGACCAACCTCTCGCCAAGGCAGTTATGTGACATTCATTTTCCTGCTAGCTCTCCTACGTTTCTGACGGTGTTAAATATAAATTGCTTCAGTATTTGGGTCCTCACTGTTTGCATTCTCAATGTGACTAAAGACTACTGATTGGGCATGAAAACGTACATTTTCACTGTTAGTCATATCTGTTAACGAGGAATGTACCTACATTTCTAATACATATGTGGTATAGCAGCCAAAGTCCCTGCAATTTCAGTAGATACGCCGTGTTTGTGCAAGCTAGTATCAACCAGCTCAGTACGTCATGCACCATATACAAGCTATTAACGAACACCATATTGATTGGGTAGTTTAATTGCCCGCAAAACTTGAATGAATTCAGAATGTGTCCTCCGTTCGCTTCTGATCTATCTGTTTGCCTTAAAAAAAAGAGCTGTTCATACTAATAGGTATATCAATTAACCCGAAACTAACATTTTACACATTTTAGTAAACACTGTGTTCTGGAAGATATGCGGTTATAAGGCTATATTCACTAACTTTTGTGCTTCCTTCTCTTACGGACAGGCATCCGTGGTTGGCTTCAAGACGGAGAACTATTCAATGAGGTCCCAGAAGGATTTCGTCAGGGTTGCGTCCACTGATCATTTGTAAAGTGTTGTGCAACTGATTCGACTTTGTCAGTTCCACGCTCATCCGGATTCTTGTAACTCAAGTGATTTCCACTTCACGGTGTAGTGGATAAATACCTGCTACCTGTTCATAGACTGTTGATTTGATTCGTCGACGCATGCAATAATGAAGCTGAACAATATCGTCAAAACAGTGTGTCACTTTTCTGGAAGTCATCAAGACAAACTGCTTAAGATTGGTTGATTAGAGTTACACTGAAAATGGGGAGACTTTTAACACAAACATTCTTCTAGCCCTGTGGTAATAGTTGAGGGCAAACAAATAAAACTGGGTTCATTAAGACTAAAATTTCGTTCTGACTATCCTGCTCTGATCAGTTTGACAAGAAACAAAGCCAGTGGCTGTAGTGACAATGTGATAACAGTTATAACGACATTAGCTAAGTGTCAGATTCAGCAGTTCAATTGGAACTAGCACAAATCGGTCTGGTAGAAAATAACTTCGTCTTTGCAATCAAGGTTTTGAGCTTGAATTCCAAACAAAGAAACTGAGACTGACTTTGACTAGATGAGAACTAGACCTGGTTGTAACCTATAATGACCATCCAGTGTACTAAGAAACTTTCATTTGAAATAACCGAATGGAAAGTATCGCAGATATGGAAGTGAGGTATGATAAGCTTGATGGACAAATAATCTTACGAATTTTAAGAGCCTCGTATGACAACAAGCTTGCAGTCCCTTAAGGACTTTGCAACGCACTTGATGTTTGACCCAGAAGCGTTGCACATCAGCGGCTAGCCAAAGAAAGTGTAGTTGTCAAAATACAATGAACCCTATCCTTCAGTCCGCTGACCACCTCCCGTCAATTAGACGATCTTATTCGGTGTACCTCAAAATGACGTACAAACATAACCAGCAAGAAATTGGTCTATTCAATGAAATATTCAATAACACAGCATTGAAAATAGTTTGCTTCCTTTGGCTGCGTTACTTTGGTTAACGGTTTGATCCAACAACTGACCACTTCGGTTAACTCACTTCTACCTGCTTCAGTCCATCGCTCACCTGTTTAGTTGACGATGTCTCGTGCACATGTTTTGATACAAATAAGGCAACCAGACCATCGATCGAATACACCGGAGGGATTCTTTTTATCTACTGAGTGGCTCTTATTAGTTACATCTTGTTACTCTTGTGAAATGCAGCAGAGGGCACTCACATCACATATCGTGCCATTCGGTTGACTCAACGCATCGATTTCGTCATTTGTTCGGTAGACTTAAACTAACTGGAAATTGCCATTTTGTTTCGGTAATTGCTCGTATTAATGTTTACTAAGAATTGCGCTTCTCTTCAGATATGACATGGACAGAAAGAGATTGATTAACAATGATTGTTGTCTGTCTACTAAGGAACGGAATAGTAAGCACTGCACTACGCACAGCATACAATGAACCTTATGTGTAATATGTTACTATACTTCAAAGAGTTGGCATATCATAATCAGTTTTACCCTGGCTTGTTGTCAACAGTACTTACAACAGTTTGACGTTATAATTATTTTTTTATTCTGTTCCTGGCGCAAAACTTAGCAACTTAGGTGAGTGATTACTAAGCAGCCGTTTTGGTCTGAGTCACATCGAGCCAATTACCGGAGAGAAGGTGTTGCATCCAAGCACACAGTTGGATGATAAACAAGAGATAATGCATCAAAATCAACCACGAGAACGGTAAAACTATTAGCAAAGAAGCTACAAACAAATAAAAACTTAGTAGCCCTGAACGAACTTAATCAATCGATCAGTTATGGAGCTACATCGTTGCTTAAAATGCCAATATGAAAGTGACATGTAGCAAGTGTCTATCCTACAGACACCTGGCAGTTTCCGTTGGGCTATCCTGGCATGCGCTTTTGGTCTTGGAGCTGTTCTACAGCTCTACTGGAATTAACGAGATATTTTTGTTGGTGTTAGTGCACTCAAACAGCATGACAACATTGTGAGCCGAAAGACAGACTATCAACTTATTAAACCAATGTAGTACGTTGAACAGAGGGTACAACATTTTGCTGATGTACATCCGGCCAATAACAACCTGGTTTGCAAAAAATATTTCTTTACTGCAAATGTAGTGAAAATCTGTTTTTAAACTAAGTCCTATGCAGTGCAGTGAAGTCATTTGTAGGGTAATGGCAAAAAGTATGAAAATCTTACGTAATTAATTCCATTTCACACTCCCTTAATTGATTCCTACTCACCTACTGATTGATTAGAATCCCAAAACCTGCATTAAACTGGTTAATGAATAGTCCGCCAACAAATCAATTAGCATTTCACTCGGGAGCTCTCGGATCGGAACCCCATGGGATACGCTTGGAATGGAAACGGACTTGAGAATTTGAATTTCAGCGATAAACGAAATTGTCAGTTCAACTGGAGTGCGTGTGCGCCTGTGCGTCGAATGATTGGTTTATTCAGATCGAGCTGCTGGTTTGTCAATTAAATTAATTTTCCCATTATTTTAATTTAAAGGTTGAAAAATAAACGAAATGTTTCTTAACTCGAATCTCACTCATAGCTGTTCACAGCTCACTCATTCAAAAAGACCGGTTGGTTTGCAACGAAATAAAATAACATACTCAGGTATCACTCATTAGTTAGAGTGCGACCGTGGGGTAAACCAATCGGTTAAGACGAAGAGGAATAGCTGTACTCACATATTCGGAGTAAGATGTAGTGACCGCTAAACCACTAAGCTTGTATCAACAATGAACAAATCATCAAATGTACATTGCTGATTGACCTGTTATCATACCGATAACTGATGAATGTCTTCGATTCGCTCGACAGTAAGATCTTTTCGCTGTAGGTTTCCTGGCTAAAAAAGATTCATTAGGGACTCAACATCACAGTTATCCGGGGAAATTAAATCTCGTGTGAATTGGGTCCACTCTAGAGCAAAGCGTTATCGATAGCAAGCAGGTTATAATTTGATCCAATTTCGCTTAATGTGTCATACAATGCTAATCGTGCAATAGACTTGAAATAACACGTGCACAGACGATAGATTTAACTTCTAGAGTTTACGAAACGAAGTTTGTGTACCTCTGCACATCTGGTTTTCTTGACATCTCAGCTGTCAACCAAATCGGCGTGATAATTGACTGCGATTTGGGCTCAGTCTTTAGAGCATCTTGACAACAGTCTAACGTGTCCGCCTGCTTTGTGTAACGTCGGCTACATCAACTGACTATACAGTGTTGAACACTGGGTGAGGCAGGCTACTTCAAAGTAGCACCTGACTGGGTACAGTTGCCTGTATGTAATTGCAAGATGGCTTGCTTTTTAGATTTTATGGTGTGCAAGGTGATTGCTTATGTTGATCTCACACCTCAACTGGTCAGACCTAGGGAGGAACCCATCGGTGATCATTTTCAACAACTATCCAGTGAAAATTAAAAGGGGCGTGCACAATCAGCGGGTTGATAAGAGGAGATGTTTCTTAGGATTCATTGTTATTTGCTTATGTGTTTTTCTGTATCTGTTGTGAGTACAATTACATTTTTCGATATCCTTAGAAGATTGTGAGTATCAGAAGCAAACCAGTTATATTATTCCATCAAGAAATGAAAGGATATGATTGCTAGTGGTGAAATCGGTTGTCAAAATCAATGCTTCGATAACTAGCCAGATTCCAAGACTAAGCTGAATTTCTTCAGGAAAGTTTTTGATACCTGAGTTTTGAGGCAATTCCGAAGATAGTTCTCGAAAGCGCTGACGATATGAAAAAGGGCAATGTTAGTGTGGATAAAACAGCTTAAAAGGTGTGCGGATTAAGCACGGATTCGATGGAGGTGGAAATATAAAATGTAACTAGAATAAGGGGTTAAACTATTCAATAAGATTGTGACCACCAATCAATCTACTGTGAAAGTTACCCCCAACTTCTGATGGTAGGACACATCCTCGTCATTGCATTCGTACCAACAGTAATTTGCTCTGTGTCTGAACTGAAGCTGTATGAATGGAGCAAGTCAATCTCTACTAATAACCGGTACAGCCTGATCTGAGCAGCCTCATGTTTGAAGATGACTCTTAACTGATCAGTACAGTGATTAGTATCTTGACAAAAAGGTTTGAGCAATGTCAGCCACTGTAATTAATACAAAGCCACATTTTCACAGTAAAGCTGACATGTGATTTTCCGTTTAACACCTGCTTCCTTTGTAGGTATTGTTGGCCTTGCTTCTAAGATTTATGTTGCTTACAAAGATCATTGCTTACATTACAATGACGGTAGCATTTTTAGTAGTTTTGTTATTTCCAAACCGTATCAGTTGTGTATTTCGTAATGGGATATAAACTCAGAGCCTCAGGTCAGCATTTTACTCCGAAGAATTTGTGAAAATCACGTATTCCGCAGTTCTTTTGCATAATCTACACAAAGTCCATAACAAAATGACACAGTTTGAACAACGTATCTCTTTTTAAAGACCACAGGTAATTGTACACAGCAGAGAGTCACAAATCAGTAATTAGTACGAGTGTACATTTTTATTTTGCTCTGTTGGAGATTGATCCTTAACTCTTGGTGGTAAGCGCACGACGACCGATCAAAAGTGTTCGTTTGATTTTTCACGTAGTCACCTTCTGCCATGGACTATGCCAGTAAACACTGGTGTGACATATGGTTTGTCAGACCTGTTATCTACGTCCTCGCTTGATAGACGATATGGCGCTTTACGGTTGTGCTTTTTGAATGTGGATAATACACTTGACATCTTAATCGTTCTTCTGTTCATGATAGTTCATGACTCGCTAGTTATTATTTAAGTGATCGACTACAGTTTAACGGAAACCCAATCACGCATCATACTTAATTCGCAATAACCACGGTGTCTTGAACTGTGATCTATAGTTCATCAATGTATTTGGAAAATCAGTTTACATCGAAACTACCTTTCTCCACAGGCACACCGACGACGTAGCCTGGGGTAGTGTAATCCCAAGCTTGTGATACTGTCCACTTTTGACGCTTGCTAAAACTACACTTCTACGCTGGAACAGAACGACGGGCAATTTTATGGGCGTGTCTTACGAGAATCTCTGTATTTCAGAACCTCACACGTGATTCAATCTAATTGTCACACTTGTTTGTTTTGTAATTCCGTTTTATACTAAGTCTATTTTACATAATCGAGAACTCGTCTGTGAGAGAGACTTGAACACGCAGGGCAAACGTGATTCCAAGGAATGTCAGACAGAACCAGGGTTGGTTAGAAAAAAGTACAACCCATGACCAATAAGTCCAGTTCTGGGTCAAAATAGTAGCATAATCAGGATAACGACTTAGTTTCGAGATCACCCTCTATAACCACAGATGGTTCTATTGGAGTAATGTTTGAAAAACTGGTCACAGGGCTGACTTATCTATGTTGTATGCTCTTTGTCATACCGCTTCAGTTCCTCTCAAAGTTGGTAGGGTATCACGAGTTCAGGTACCACTACGATTGGGACGGAAACCTGAAACATCTATGCAGCTGAGAGAGTTTTCCCCAACCGTGAAAACTGATGTCGATTCCAAGTGTCGAATCGCCGATTAGAGTAGTCTTTTAGGTCCTAACTAATAAAAGAGTGAAACTCTATTCATCTAAACCATCATTCCCAAAGATTTGTTTCCAAAAGCCGCGTCATATACTGACCGGCTAAATGCAGGTAGCAGTCTAACCCAAGTTGTGCGAAGGTCGTGCTGTGCGGTGGGTCATGGATTGGCGTTCACAAAGCTCTAGTCTACGTCGCATGACCTACGGACTTATCGGTACCATAGCCACCAATTTTCCGGGCATACGTCACTCAACGAAATGGTTTCTTGTGCACAAACGAAGCTACGGATAAACCGTTAATTGCACTGGGATAATCTTTGAAAATCATAAGCAGAGATGCATAAACTGAGGCATTGCACAGTCTAATCTTGAGGAAAAACAGTTGTTTTGCTAAGACTGGGAAAGGTAGACACTGATAACTATAGCCTCCCGGTTGCCCATGTGGTAGCTCATCTCATCAGCCAGCCCACAGTGGATAGTACAAATGCTGCAACAAGGTGAGCTTTCTGTCAATCGCGAACATGTAATTATGTGCAATAGGTTCAGACTTTGACCAGTTTGAGAAAATTGAACTGAATTTTATGGAATCAGAGTCCATAATAGAACAGCGAGCTCTCACTTTTATCATGTCGACCACATCTTGGCTTTTACCAGAATTATGTGGCTAACTTACTTGAAAAGTCAAGGAGTAAGCCGAACAGTCAGAGTTGCTTGGAAACTACGCCGTATAAACCGAAACTTTGAAATAAGATGCAACTTGCATCATCATTTTCCTGTCAAACCTGACAGAACCTTGTTTATGGAATGTGGTTGATCAATCGAAAAATTTTCCCTCGTATGCGTTCGATGTTCACCTTGCCAAAATCAACATTCTCAACTCTATTTATCAATGGTCAATGCGTCTCTCGGTAGCCTGAATTAAACAACAACAGCCAACAATACGAAAGACAACAGTTCGATTTATTCCCACTATTTGGAATGAACGGTCAGACATAAAAATCCGTCGTTAACATATATTAGTTGTTTCAAAGTTGGATAACTGCTAACCTGAATGACTTGCTTCATTCGCATCAAAAGGACCACAGTTAGATTGTGTTCACATAAAGATTGAAAAAAAACTGGCTGCTGACTGTTTACTATATGACAGGTATTGAGAGTTGTGCCTGTTTATGCTTTCAACCATATATTCCTGTCACACGATGTCAGCAACTAAAGGTGAGTATATTAACACACGGAATTGTCGTGGTCTGAATTAAACATGAATATCAACCCAACACTTGAAAATGTGTAGTCTGACAAGATCACCACATCGCGTGCTTTGTGTCAAAACTTTACCTCATTAATCTGAGACACGGGATGAGCGATTAACCATTTGTCAAAAAGAAATGAAACAAGTCACTAATAAGATGCGAATTGTGGACAAATTTCATAATTCTGAATAACAGTAGCTAATTAATCTTTTACTGGAAATGTCGGAAGAAGTGACAGGAATCTAAAAGAAATCGTAAGGCTTTTCGGTTGTTAATCCAGCTGTTTTTAAAGGCGGAACGACGGTTAAAACGGAAACGGTAGAGACAAAAGTACACTGCACGGCGAGTGGTATTTTATCCACACACGGTACTTACCTGACTTCACAGAAACATCTAATTTCTGCTTGGTGCAAGCACCTTAAACTAGACGACTGTGTCAACACAGTATTTCAAAAACATTGTGCATTCTTCCGCAGTCCCCATCTACATCAGTAAAATTACACCCATTTACTTTTGTTCTGTCTATACTCACCGTATCATGATCGTGACTGTAGAACGGGATGACGGTTCACTAATGCACTACAATCAACGATAATACTGCCGAACGTGGAAGCATGTGCATTCCAGCCCTATAAAAATTCCAATCCTGGGAAATTCGATTGACATCTGTAGAAATACTACCTTCGACAGTATCAAACTTGATAACCACCTATGAACGAATGTGCTTAAGTTGATCGCTTTGAAAGTTCAACCATACATAGTTGAGACTGAGGTAAGTGAAAAATTGATATGCCCAAATAACTTGATGACATACTATATCGTTCATTTTGAACAGCAGTATATACATATTCGCTCAAAGAAAGAACAGACGGTTACACCAAAATTAAGCAACAGATATGCAAAATGGTGAAGGTGAAAACAAGCTATCCGTCAAATGTGAGACGCTGCGTAGTTAACAACAATGAACATTTGACAAGTTCTCTCACGGGAATAGCAAGCGTTAATAGTCCTGTCATCAAATGAAAAGTTACTTGCGCCGTATATAACAAACGGATTTTTAAAAAAAGTAAAAGTACACAAGAGATAATTAGAAAAATAAAATAAAATACACGGTCAGTCTCACAAAATCACAAGCCCTTCAGGGCACACGGGTGCTACCAAAGTCAAGGCTGATGCATCATGACAGAAAAATGTCCATCATAGTGAGACAACTGTCAGACGGGTGGCGACAGTTAATGCCAGGTTCCCTACATGAATGTGTCGTGAGCTTTTAGGGAGGTTAGAACAGTCGGCGGACATAAATGCGTGACTGTGTAAGAGCGCAGTCTCAGTTGAAAATAGCGATTCTTGAAGAAGGACATAAAATGCCGCGAAAATAAATGATCACAGCACAGCCCATAGCATGGAAAACCGACTGAATGGTGGCCTTATGAGGGTCGGTTCTGTACATCGCGACCTTGTCTGTCCAGACAAGTTGGCCTAGGTAGCCATCCACTATACTGACGTCAATCGCTACAGTAGGGTCTTCACGAACCACGATCACATCGGGTCTGATGAACGGGCTCACCGTTGATACTCGCAACTCCTCGAATACCGTACTGTCCAATTTGCACAGTCGTTTCACCAGGTCTTTGGCCACGCGATTGTGTCGAACACAACGCACGTCACGGGTGATCCAGCATGATTGCAGAATATTACCGAGGCTTTCTGGTTGACCGCAGTTGCCACGGCAGGGAACTAAGTGATCACGTAGACCACTTCATGAATTTCGGACCTTAGTCCGCAGAAGATTACGTCTGAGCTGAGTGGCACGAATGGCGATCCTGGGGATGATGCGGTTTGGAATGAACAGCCAACGATTACAGAATGGAGAGCGTGATACTTCTTGTCGGGGAAGTTGCCAGTTCCCTGAAAACACTGTGTGGCAAGAAGACTAACAAAGTTCACTTATGAGTGACCTTCACCTGCACTGCTCCAGTTATCGGCTTAAGCCCTCGTGACAACTATTGTTGTCATCCCGACTACACGCTCAAACTGTACTCACTAGACTTCTGTCTGGTGTGTTCCCTTTGACCTTGCTTGTTGATAGTCCCAAACCCTATAAGCATAAACTGGTTTATGTCCATATTGTCTTCGGGCTGAGCGACACAAAGAGGCTCTGTTTAAAGGCTAGTCTTTCTCCTGTGTTCATACGGTAGCCTCCGGCGGCTGGGTTGGATGGGAAGGGATTAACGGACCGCATATACTCCGTACATCGCTGTTGATTATCGTTATTCGTCGTGTTATTATCCGACGTTTCGTTGATTGTTATTCCGTTTCCGTTTACACGCTCGTAGGCTGTAGATCCAGTCAAAACACTCCCTGAGGACCACGGTTGTCTAGCAAATGATAGTGTTTATCCATACACACAGTGTGGGCCTCCTTTTGTTCGTCACCATTACACCCTGAACCCTTGACGGGACGTTACCTCCCCCCCAGAGAAGGTCAAATGAATAATCTTCGATCATATTCCGCAGAACTGGATATTCACCGGAGAACAGTCTCTCCACTCGTGGTTGGAGCGAGATGGAAGTAGTAGTGGACAAACTCGGGATGCCAAGACCGCCCAAACAAACTGGGGTGTGGATGTAGTTGATTAGTGTGTTTTTAGGAAGGCGGAGTAATTACTCAACAAAATGGCAAATCGTACAGTTCATAGCTTTGAGCGTGTTTCCGTGAAGTCGACTCAAAACTAGCGAGTGTTTCATGCTCGGTATCAAAAGTTCTAGGAGTTGATTTGGCTGTTAAACGTGCGTTGGTGGTTTTATCCAGCTCCGTACGAAGCTACAGACGGTGATTAGTGAATGCTTTACCTTTCCAGGTGAACGGAATGCCAAGATAGGTCACTGTGTCAGTCGCTTAGTGAGTGGATAATGTTCGGGCCGAAGTGAATAGACGCGTCAGAGAGAGAGGTTGCGTTGTGTTTATGGTCACCACGGATGATCATGAGCTTCATCTTGTGCGTGTTGCTCCTCAGCCCAATTAGTTCCAGGGCACTAGCAGCAGCTGCAAGCTTCTCAGTGAGATTTTCAGCCAAAAGGATCAGAACGTCGGTGTAGGGGAAACCGCTGACCAGGATAACTTGGAACTGGTAGCCAAGCTCCGGTCCAGTTAGAACCAGCACCACATCCATTGTCATGAAGGATAGAAGCGGGAACAGTGGGTCAACCTGGCGAACACCACGCTGGGACCGGAAAACAAAACCGTTGAACCTAGCTAAAGCATTCCAATAAGAGTCAACAATGTAATGCATTAGGGGTGGAGAGGTACCGAAAGCTCGAGTCAATATGAAAATCGAATCTCGTGAGATAGAATCCAACACTTCGGACACGTCGACAAGAGCCCCACACAGACTTGCATCGGTGGTACATGACTTCCGAGGCAGCTAATGAAGCAGTGAGGTCGCCTCGAGGTAACCGTCACAGTGTAGGAGTGCAGGCGCGTATTCCAGCAATCGGTCAATATTTTATGAAAACAGCGTATCAACGCTGAAGATAAAGCGATAGATCTGAGCTCGGTGGGAGACGAAGGACTGTTCACTTTGGGTACCAGCGTGAAGCGAGAGCGGCATAAGTGGACTGGACAACCTTAGGTTAGCAAAAAATTGTTGAAGTATCCGGCCATGACATACACTTTCATGTGCTCCAAATGTTTGGACAACAGGTTGTCCAAACCTGGATTGGTAGTTTCCATTTTCTTCAAGGTGTGCGACACTTTTCCAGTTATCAGGTGGACTGGTCCGGAAACAGAATCTTGCGAGATGATTGTTCATGAATGTCTGGATGAGCCGATAGTACCTAGAACCAGCATTCTTTGAAATTATCCGGAAGGCCGCGGTTCATCTTATAGGCAGTTTACCAGTTGCCAGAAAAACTGCAAACGCAGCATCTTTCTCATGTTGGTGGTACAGCATTTGGATCGCTGCATATTTAGCTCTCCTAATCTGCTTCCTGGTCGCGTGGGTTCCCACGTTAACACGACCACGTCGTCCAGTGATTAGTCTCTGGGTGTACGGAAAAGCTTGTGAGGCGTGCGTGTTCAGCATTGATTTAACTTCTAGCCTTGTGGAAATGCCAGCCTGGAGACCGCTGGCAATAGCCAGTAATTCCCTACTGTGTCGGAATGTCTCGTTATTCGACCCCGAGTTGGGTAATCGCTGCTTGGATCAAACAGGTAAACCACTCGGAGTGATCAGCAGCTTTGAACCCAATATCCGACATCGTGTTAGTTTGAGTGACGGTGGTTCGATTAGCAACAGAGACAGTAATCCTCTGTCAATTCAAAGCATACAGACGTGTCCAAATGCCTTGCAAAATAAGACGTGGGAAATGTGACAGGTACCGATAATGTAGTTCGAGTTGAGTAGAGCGCGACGGAGCCAGTGCATCGACGCATATTACAAGGAAACTGATTATTGCTGAGCTCAATTGGATGCCGTGGCTTTCATGCTCATGAGTTTCTCACGGTTGCGTTTGACGGGGTGTGCATGCCTCTTGTGTGGAATGAGACCAATTGTGGTGGTAAAGCTGCGGTCACAGTTGGTGCAATCAAAGATTGTGACAGGCTGGGTGTCTACCTCCTGCTGTGGACCGTTCCTGCGTCGGTGTACGCAAGTATGTGCTGATAAGGCAGCATTCGCTTAACAGAACTGGCCACATTCTGAACAGGTGTATTCCGCTCGTCTATCCTGTGTATTGGTAGATGCTTGCACAAAGTTGCTGGCGGTAATTCCATTGTTTTAACTGAATGTTACCAGTACATTAAAACGAGGTAGGGTGGTTGGCCCTATCTGGAGTTGCTGAACTCTCATCCAGTCAAGGTTTACATCGAGACCTCCCAATCGTTGCCACAAGAAGGTGGTTCTGCGCGCCGGCTACCTCTCCTGCTACTAACACTGCTACTTTTACTATAGTCCGAAGGTGTGTAAGTTTATGTTTGCTTTGGTTTTATGCTTTAGTCGTTTGTCATCACAAATAAGCTTCCACCGGCGGGCCGTCTTTACCGAGTGAGAAGTCAATAACCGTTGATTAACTACATTTTAGTAATCACAAAACAGACAAGCCCTAACGGTCGATTTTTCATTTAGGATATCAAACTATTGCAACCAGAATAATCCTACGATCAGGCAGGTTTGTGAGACATCTTGTTGAGACCAAGTTATGAAATTACACTGCAAAGTATGCTGCTGCTGCTACGAAATATTTGGCTTATAATTGCTATCAGATTGCTCTCTATCCTATCGCAAGTTAATGTGTTCCAGTCGTTTCCAGCCTGAGAATATGTAACAGGAGAACGTTTTGTCAGTTATCTTTAGTACGGTCTATACTCAGACGCACATACGCTGGTAGTACAATCCACTCTCAAGTCCAGCCAGCAATTGCTACCACTGTTCAAGGCCATACTGGCTTATCCGACGTGATATAATATTGTACATGTGAGCCAGTAGCCCAAGAGGAAACACCAGATCAACGAGGTCTGTATATGAACTATGACCAATCTGCGTTCAGGGCCGATAAAAACTGATACCTGTGCATTGTCGTTTCATGTAAACTTTTCTCCAGCCCGTATTAGCTAATCTGGTAAAAAATAACTGAAAATTTCTCGGCATTGGAATAATCTGCTAAGCCACCAGGATGGAGCGATTACATCCTCTAAACACTAGTTCTCGGTTGTTTATCTTCCAACCAATTATAACATAGCCGTTTGGGTCAAGGTTACCAGTGTGTAAACAAACGACTGAAGGTGTAAATGACTTATGAGAGTTGAGAAGTTAAGCAATAACAAGAGTGACACAAACAGGTTTTCTCGACCAGTTTACGCTGGAATTCACCAACGACTCTGATGAGCATTAATCATATATTACTGGTAAATAGATTTGATAATTCAGATGGAACCCAATTGCAAAAAAACTGGACTTTGGCTGGATTCGAACCAGCAACAGAAACAATATGTTGAGATTCGGTAAATGTAAAAAACGGTGGATTCCATATAAAAGTTGGTTTTGTGGGTAACTAGGTCCAAATGTGAAATTTCTGAGCTTCCGGCTTGGCTTCGTAGCTCAGCTGTCATAATAGTTGCTATATCTAAAAATGTTGTTTATCTCGTTTCGAATCCAGACGAAGTCCAGATTTTTCGTAGTTGGTTTTATCTGAATTATGAAAGCTGCCAAACTATTCAACAGTGGGATACTCAAACATCGCAACTGCGTCGAGACGCTTAGAAGGAATGTGACGGGATATTTAATCCAAGATGTTGCAACAGAATTTATAGCAGTACGCATTCCAAATTTATCGACCAATATCCCCAGTAACATCAGCATTGTAACAGCCTTCGAGTGTGCCAACAAATCAGGAATCAAGCGATCTGCCATAACTTCAGTGATAGTTGTAGTAGACCCCTATTCAGAATAAACCCCAAAAATGTTATTACTGCATGTGAACTGTATCGGGCGTTGTCTGTTGATTGACCCCTAAAAACTGTTAAACAGTTACAAATGGGAACGATTCAGTGATCTGGGAATTGGCCCATTAATGTGATGCTTTCACAACGGTTCACGAAAACAAGAAGTTTTATCATCTGCCAAACTTATTCTATGTGAATTAGACCATACCAGAAAATCGAATTTGTAAACTCACAATTAGAAAGCACGATCAGGTTTTGCATGTGTATAGACCGGTTGATCTATTGTTCCGATCCATTATTTGTCTTTTTAAGGTGTGTGTAACGTTTTTAACTGTACCGGCATATCACATCATGTTCTGTTCATTAGTTCATTGTATCCGCATAAGAAATGGACGTTTGTAACACATTTTATCGAGCATCGTTATTTGCTCCAAAATACTACTATGACAGTCAGTTGATTGAGCGATAAATTCCCAGAACCTTCTTCTTGTATCATGTTAAACGACTACAGTAGTTGAGAGCTTATTGTGTAATACCAGCTAATGGAGTAATATGTGTTGCAGAACTTTGATAACCGGTTGCGTTGATTACGTCTGTCGAAGCATAAGGAATCTTAGTCAATTTAAACTGAAACGATGTCTCATACAGCACATGACGGACTTTGGGTCGCCATGATTGTTTTATGTTTTTCAACTCCACATCAAATTGTCATGTCAAGAGGGTGCAATTCGATATTACACGATGAACATGAGCTGATCAGTGGCTTACTATCAGTAGGGTGTAATTGGTGGGAAGAGCCCTTTTGTCTGTAATCTACTTGAAATAACGCCGGCGTGCTTGAAGCTAAAGGACTATTTCACGATACCTGGAACCACTGAACGATCTGATGCAATACCCAGAGGGTCGTCCAAACAAACGGGATAGAGCTGACACTCGGGAACCGAAAATGAAATCGGAAACATCAACCAATAGTGCATAAAACTATTCAGGGGGTCACACTGACAACCAACAGTGTCAAAAGGCACTGTATGTATGCCACAGGGACATGTTAATGCTAACCAACGTTGAGTTTATATTCTGTCTGGTGTACACCGTTTAGCCTAGTTTAGACCAACTTAATGTGTGATCATCCTGACGGTGACTTTGAAACGTTTAGTTGACATGCTACATAAGACGTTGAATTGACATTTAGTTTGTCTTCTCTTCTCACAACAAACAATAACACAACCCAATACATCAATCCCCTCTGGTGCATTCTATATATGCACTGTTACCACAAAAGCTCGAATTCGTTGGAAACTTTTGTCTCGACCATGAGCACTTTGAAAGGATTACATGACAATGCTAACAAACATCTCTTTTGTCCACTAGCTAATAAGCGTGGGCGGAGTATGGGAGTAAACTTAAACCAAAACACCGGGTATGTGATTGAAAATAGTGATGCAGACGGAATAACCCAGCTCATCATGTCAGATTATATCCCAGATAATCATCAATATGCATTTATCCCGAATATTTGTTTTGAATTTATATTCATAGATAAATCCTTCATCATTAGGATAAGTTGGCAAGTCGTGGGCTTTTTGAAGTTTTTTTACAATCTGGCACTCAAAATACATATCTGTAAACTGGGATAGTTTGAAATAATATTAGCTGTCTACTTCATTCTATTAACTACTTCGTTGCAGTTCTCGATATAATCAAACATCTGCCATTTCCGCGCGGGGATAGATTTCAGTCAGACAATTTATAATCAGTCTGAACAGGCAGTAATGTTCAACTTGAAATTAACCTAATCCCCGACTACTCATCAGTACACATAATAATTATTTTGTCTGAAACGTTTCAATGTGTACTCTAAGTTGTTACCAAACAAATTGAAACAAAGGGATTTATGTCAAACGATATCTACGTATGACAAAACTGATAATGTATGCTGATTGTATTCAGCGTGTAAGGAGTTCTGGTTAGATTTACTTAACTTTTCCGATAAAACGGCTTTCAGTATAAACATATAATAAGGTGGCACTGCTCATTATTGACATGTTCTGTAGACCTCAAAACAGTGTTGTTGTTTTATCTCCCCTATAAAAAGCTTTCTTTTCGTAGGAACTGATAAGGTGAAGATAACTGGAATACGCCCACATTTGGCTTTGTTCAACTTACGTAAAAATCTGTCGTTGTCTCTAGAAAATCAGTCTGACAAAACTCCATTTGTGACGAGAAAAGTAGTGCAATTGCTGTATGATGCTACAGCATTCCGCTGATCTTGACATATACAGTAAACCACACATTATCAAGTTGTATTTGCTACCACCAGGAGGCTAATGCAATGCTTCAGAATGTTTGCTGTCAATCTGAACACAGCTAGACTGCAACGAGAAACAAAGGGAATAACAGGCATGGAATGATAAAGACGAATCGCTTTGGTTATAACTTACACAATTCTATTGTTCACAGCGCAAATCGGATGTTGACTACCATTCCAGCGTGATGAGAACTAAGTGAGTGAGGGGTGCTCTGGAACTGACTGAAAAAGCATCAGCCTCCGTGGGTGGATCGATATTGTGGTTACATGCAGATAACCCCGGTCTGCCTGCTGTGCGATGTGTGAAATTCTTCTCGAAATCCTAGTTCACATTGTACACAGGATCGTAAGGAACATTGTCTAACATCTCCTTGATGTATGCGGTCGCATTTGTTTGTTCGCATGCTTGTCAGCCTATGCGCGCGAATGGCGTCACGCACACACTTCCGGCTTGCTCGTGGGCTCGATGGTCGGATTCTTAACCTCCATAGATGATTTTACGTATCGTCGTTTAGTATTGGTTCAAACCTATTGTAATTGTCATATAATATACGTTCGGTCTCCCATAATTGTTCGATATTCTTCCCTTGAGTCTCATACGTTTTGCATTAGTTTAGTGCACGTATGCATTAAAATATCACCTTTAAGTTAGACTAGGTCGGTTATCATAACTTGCTCATGTTCTCATGCTTCCTTTCCTCTTACTTCGGAACTTCCATCACCGAATTCTGGAAAGTGTAGGGGTCACCGCTTTAGAACCAAAGATAAGTTCCGTCCTCGTGGGTGAACCTTGCCCACAGATTACTCGACCATAGTTGACCGTTATTCAGCTCACATTACAGACAGATTTGATCGGCTGCAATTATCAAATCATGGGATTGTTAATGATTACAAGGTGGTTATAAATCAAAGTATATGAATCAAACACAATTTGTGGTTAGAATAATGTCAGCGTTCTTGCAGAACTGGTCATGCGACGGAAAACATTCAAATGCGATCACATACGGCCATTGAGAACAACAAGGGCAGGTATTTTTGCATGTTTACTTATGTTAGTCTTGTTGTGTCAACTGACGCTCACCATTTATACACGTAAGCAGCGAGTGGGTGCTCATGTTTTAAGATGTTTAGGAAACTACAACTTGGTATTGAGCAAGAACGGTATATATTTCCAGAAACAACATTGACATACACAATTTCACTTGGTAAACGGGTCTACTAAATTTGGACCCAGTAATTAACTAGAAAACCCTCTAGGACAAGATAACAAATAACTCGCACCATCAACAACTTGGCAGAGTTAAGCGTTGTTGTAATGACTTTATGAAACAAGCTGACGAACTTATGTGATAACCATTTGAGTGAACACAAGACGCTATTGGTTATCGATACGATGTGTTATACACCGAGGTGCTTTGTGCAAACTGACTTATCCTCCACAAGTTCGACATTGTTTTTGTCCTTTTGTTTTACATGAGGTGTTGGACTAAGTGAAAACACGAACAGAGAACGCAAAATCTTAAGATGAACCAGATTTTTGGAGGTTTTGTGATAGCAGTACTACCAATGTCGTCCGTGTAGGCTGATTAACATGTACGCGCCACGTACGTTGACCTTTCCAATCTAGATTTCTAAGCTAAAAAGCAAGGGGGAGTTGAATAAACAGCATTTTTAATTATATTCTATCCTAATCTTTGGTGTGATGTTGTCTGTTGCTAACCCTAGCTTATTACTCCTTTCAATTGAGTCGATTTTTCTTAGTGATGGTTCGTTCAATTTTTCTCATTGCTCGTAGACCGGTGATTATGAACATTTCATATGGCGGCTGGATGACGTGAGGTTTCGTTTTGTCGTTTCTGATTTGTTGTGCACAGACGTACGGGTAATGCTGAACGTAGTTTCAAACAAAATGGTGTGCTTGTGACTGTAAATTTCTAATGCCTTAATGTCTGCTGATGGATGAGTAGCGAGTCCAAAAACCTAAACATTTTCAATAGAGAATAATGTTTTATTGAGGAGTTCTTACATTACAAAAATTACTTCTTCCATCTATGCCTATAATACAGGTCAGAACAAGGTTCTTTTCAAACTCTAGAGTCTAAGGCAACTCTGCCGTTACGCAGTTTTTCGACTAACGTCTTGCTTGTAGCAGAGCAATATTTGCTTTTCACCTAAGTACAATGAGCCATTCCCCTTCGAACAATTGAATCACAAACCTCAAGTAATGCGAATTCGTCTACTAACACCAACATACATTCAGCAACAGTGAAAAATATGGTTGCAAGGCAAGAAGAATACCATGATTGTAACTTACTGATTTACAAACAAAGTGACCAAATTTGTCACAATTTTACAGACTCACTCTCTGGAGAAAATAGTTCAAGGTTCACTGAATGTCGGTTTATATAACGGATCACAGCAGGGTTGTAAGCTCACCTGCAGTAATGCATAGGAATGCATGGAAACCCTACTATAAGAATCAACAATGATTTTAGTGTTTTAGAAGGAAGGGTGCCAGTTGTTCTTCAATCACCAAACCGTCATCAAATTTTGCTTGAAATCCAACGATTGTACTGTTGGAATATACGAATGTAACGTCGCTTCATCGATCTGAAACGCCAAACACAGTTATGTTGCTTTGGAGAAAACACCATAACGATTTACAGGAGGGCAGTGTAAGCTGGAGAAGACTATGTAAGCAAAAAATGGTCATAAACCGAAGTGATAGCAGATGGAAAAGTTTGCAAATGATCCAGACAAAACTAGCTTAATTGATTTATCCGTGGGCATCACTAGTGTGGACGAAACACCATATGTTTTTCCGTGAAGTAATTCCCAAATACTTGAATGATAGTCGTGTAATAACGGATACATGTTGAAACTCTGTTGTTTTATGTGATTTTGTTTGAACTGCCGTTGGTAAGTGTCCTGAACAAATGAGAACACAGTAACTGCTTACGGTTTCAGCACCAAGCATCAACACAAATCAGTTCCCATAGAACGTGTGTATACAAGCCCTTCAACTGCCTCCAGAATAAGCTGTTGTACTGCAACTCAATCCTAGTATTTTTGAACTGTAATCATTTCGTTCAGACATGATGCTGTTTTTTTCTAACTCGTATGTGTTTATTTAGGTGAACTGTCACCTTGCTTCATTTGTGCATGTTTAGACAGGAATTTGCAAAAAATCAAAAAATGGGATAGAAAGGACAATTAAATGACCTCATCTTTGATCATGAGTTACGCTATTACCGAAAATGTGTTTTTCCATACTTCTTTTCAGGGTTGGGGTTGAACCGTGTAATTAGATCTGTATTTCCAATGCAAAATAACTTATCTTCTTACATTAAGCCCACCTTGCACAATATCCCGATCAGGTCATTGTGACTGGATGTGGAATCAATGGTTGACTGACTGCAGTTTGTCTTGGTGTTACCTCGTTTAACTGTGTCTTAGGAAAATGTGACTTTTGTCTCATATGTAACACCATGCAGGTCCTAAGGTCCTTAGAGGGTTCAAGATGGTTCTTCATCGTAAAAGCAAAAAAGGCTAGTAGTAAAACAAGGTCAGATACAAGAACAGAGTGCAGCTTGGTGAGGAAAGAGCATTCATGAAGATCTCTTAGGTTTATATCACGCGCGAGATTTACTAAGTTTTATCTGTCCGCGGATGTGTTAGGAGGTCCATTTTTTCTCGTTCAAAACCGCTTTCTTCCTCGAGAAAACGATTGTATCCGATCACAATATATGGAATTGTCCAGAACAATCGAGAGGTAGCCTTCGCTACTTTTCCCAGTCTGACCTTTGTTCCGTTATGCTCATGGTGGTTTAGTGAAACTAAATATTATTCTCGGTTACTGTTCTTCGATTTTCTGATTCGAGATTGATCATGGGTCCCTATGCACCATATAAGTACCTTGTAACTTCCTTCTTACCACGAGTTTTTTGGAGCGGAACGAAGCTGCTTTATTCGTCCGTCTTTTAGTTTGTCTTGGGAGAAATTTTGGAGAGAGTCACGTTATGTTCGAAACGGAGATTTCCCGTATTAATTATTACGAGGAGGAAAATCCGTTTTCTCTCAAGCGTATTATTAGATCGTGGATGAACCGCCGTTTTCTTTCGAGGATTTACAACAAAATGTCACTGCATTGTTAGATGTTTGTTCCTGTTTAGCTGGCATCCGCCTACCTTCACCAGCCAGATAATAGACATAGGTTACCATGACTATTCAGAAAGATAAACACCGCCAGGAGTCTCCGCGTTTTTACGGCTACTTACTGTCAAATCTCCTCAAATCAAAAGTAGATATTACTCTCTCCGAAGGGTTAGTTTCCAATACTTTGTATTCTTACACATCCCGTATATGAATAAAAATTAATCCACTGAGTCACACGATTTAATCGTGGTCATACTAATGATGTGTAGAACTGGTTGTAAAGAGTTACTTATTAACTTCTATGGAGTGGAAATGTTGAAGTTTTGTCGAAGTCAGACTGAGTAAGCAATTAAAGGGGTTTAATGAAAACGACTGCAGACGAACAGCTGATCGCGCAATATTTCACTGAATATACATATATATATATATATATTCAGAAAAAAATCCGAGATAAGAAGATCAGTCGAATTGGACACAATTTGCATGTGGCTAATTCATCGACGGTGAGCTACTTATATACAGTAAAGTCAACAAACTATCTGTGTGAACAAAACGACTAAAAACAGGTTAACCCATACGCCACACTAGTAACCAGTAAATAGCCAAACTACATGCGCTGAACATAACATGTGAACCGCTCGTCCTCTTTAAAGTTGAAAGCAGATGAATGAACCCAAAATGTTTAGGAAAAATGTACCAGAAAAATTTCGTTCATTCTCGTCAGCTATATACACAACATGATAGATGAATGAGTATAGGACTGAGTGAGTACAGGCAAAACAGTAGTGTTTATCCACCAATCATGGCTTGGTGTGGGACATGTTCGAATATTTGACATACTAATCAATGCACGCGGAATCAATATGAACAGTAAACTAGGGTTATATGAATATAGTAAGAAATTGTGGCAAACAAAAGCTGAACAATGAACGGATGAGGTATTATGACAAAATATCTAATTAATGATTGGCCTGTGTGCAGTAACTTACGAAGTAGTGCTAAGTTCACTACAATCTGATTCAGGACACCCATTTGTGGTTTTACAGGTGTATGGTTAAAGTCTCAGAAAAAGCCGAAGCGTGTTTGTTCATAGTCTGACAAACAACATGGGTAGCTTTCGAGGGATCTATTGTCTGGTCGGATTCGAGCACGTATTTTGTTATTGGACCTTCAACTGTCCCACTTTGGTATTCAGAAACCACTTCTGGACGTATTCCGAGATTCTACTGTATTGTGGTGTCAGCTGTTGTTGTTATCAAATTAATCCCTACTTATGAACTTACTTGTACATGCGGACTGTCTACACATAGTGAGAACACAACATATTCGAATCTCGGAATACGTCCAGAAGTGGTTTCTGAATACCAAAGTGGGACAGTTGAAGGTCCAATAACAAAATACGTGCTCGAATCTGACCAGACAATAGATCCCTCGAAAGCTACCCATGTTGTTTGTCAGACTATGAACAAACACGCTTCGGCTTTTTCTGAGACTTTAACCATACACCTGTAAAACCACAAATGGGTGTCCTGAATCAGATTGTAGTGAACTTAGCACTACTTCGTAAGTTACTGCACACAGGCCAATCATTAGTTAGATATTTTGTCATAATACCTCATCCGTTCATTGTTCAGCTTTTGTTTGCCACAATTTCTTACTATATTCATATAACCCTAGTTTACTGTTCATATTGATTCCGCGTGCATTGATTAGTATGTCAAATATTCGAACATGTCCCACACCAAGCCATGATTGGTGGATAAACACTACTGTTTTGCCTGTACTCACTCATTCCTGTGCTCATTCATCTATCATGTTGTGTATGTAACTGACAAGGATGAACGAAATTTTGCTGGTACACTTTTCCTATTTGACAATTTTGACCTCATTCAATTTCATAAGGGGAAAATTTGCTTTAAACTTTCAACACACGAGTTACCGCCGAACAGTTTCAGATGTCCCAGTTGGTCATTCGATTAAAGATGGCCTACCCACGTCTTCCATTACTGTGAGCCACTCGATTACATCAATCTGTACAAGCCAGCTATTCCTCCGCGAAATTAGCAAATCTAACCATTTAAACTAATTTTAGGTTGGTCCGTTTGAATGACTATTTTTTGGTTGTCATTAGCCGTGGAGTTTTAGAACGGTAGCATTACATATGCCTAGCATCATATTCAGAACATATCAAATATTCTTTTGCTCAGTTGTGGTTTTCCACATGTAATCCTCTAAACTTACTGTTATTATTTAAGTTAGAAGAGGTCTTCAGTAACAATGTTTACTGTGCATAGCAGAACACATAACAGAGCACTAAATAAAAAAATTAATGCACGTGAAATAATTGTCGTTTCAAAAAGAGCAGGGTTTGTAGGAGGTTGATAAATAAGATAAGGCAC
The DNA here is from genome assembly GCA_014338405.1 of Paragonimus skrjabini miyazakii. NCBI lineage: Eukaryota > Metazoa > Platyhelminthes > Trematoda > Plagiorchiida > Troglotrematidae > Paragonimus > Paragonimus skrjabini miyazakii. Next base: position 30,516 of record JTDE01004359.1, read on the forward strand.
ACCAATATATGAGAATATAAACACGGACGCGCAAGCATAGTTCGACAGTCAAAAAGTTTTAGCCTGAGGATTACGAGTTGACCATCTCTTCAGGGACACTGGAGACTGAAAAACATAAACAGACGTGAAATCTTTGCTTAATATCGTCATTTATTCACATTATCTCGACAGATTCAGGCAAGATGTTCCCTACTGAATATACCTTGAAACCTAAGAATGTTGATTACATTTCAGTTAACTCCTCGAGTGTTGCAGCTTCAGTGAGTCATCTCAAAGATGTACCGCAAATGATAATCCACTGTGTAGGTTAAGACAAGATTGTCTTTATTAGGTCAGTAGTTAAGGAAAGGTTGACTGAATTTCATCCAAGTCTCTAAACAGCAGAGTGCTTAAAGCATTAAAAAGCATTCTTTGGGGTCGATTCCTCAATCAGCTGAACATCTATCACAAGTACGTTCAATTAGTCTGATTAATTAGCTTCAACTGAGAAGACACGAGTGAATTGAGCATGATCATCATCATCATCATCATAGACAGCAATACATTAGTGGTTCACACTGACGCCTAACTGCCACACAACCACGGAGAAGAAACAAACCCGGCTTAGGACGAGAGAAGAAAAAATGGAGAGGGCAGGGGACCTAATCGCTAAAAATACCTACGTCTACATTCAAACATAAAACATCAAGGCGCCTACACCTTGCAAACAAACAACCGAGCTGTAAGTGAAAGTAAGGCGTCATCAGCAAGACAGCCACCTCACGGCTTTCACTGCCCCGCGTCATTAAATGCACTCACTTCACAGACAACTCGGACAAACAACGACAACATTCACGCCACTGAGCTCGGTTAGACGCCATCTCACTTATAGTTTGAAGCCACCGACTCTCTGAGTCGCGAGGGCTCCAACCCGGGAGACAAACCCGATCGACAGTGCCCAACCCCTTCGTGAAAGATTTCATTTGTCTACGCCAGGTCATCATCTGTCCACCTCGCACCTTACGCCAAACGGCCGCAGCGTCGGTAAACAGTGCTCGCTGTGGCAAACGATTAGCTGGCATCCTTAGTACATGACCTAACCACCTAAGTCTGTGCAAATGTAGTGAGTGAATAAAAGAACTAGTTTGACAATTATTGCCAAACACCCGCTTTCTAACCTCCTCGTTGCTTACTCGTTGGAGCCATCCGATACGAGCGATTGAACGCAGATATCCGTGGTCAAATACCTGAAGACGGTTCACGTCCTCTACTCTGATCGGCCATGTTTCGCTGCCGTAAAGTAATACAGCCCTCACTGTCGTCTGATATACGCGAACCTTAAGCTTCAGATAGATACCTTTCTGTCGCCATAAGTGCCTCAGATTAATAAACACCGCCCTAGCCTTAGAACTATGCACGGCAGCAACGACAAGTTCTCTAAAAGAAACCTCCTGATCAATCGGGGTATTATTTCAAGCCTGACGTGATTTTGCTCCATTTTTTCTTTTCTCTCAGCTGCGGAACGTCTTATTTTATCATTATCTTTTTGGCCAACATCTTTGGAACTCCGAATTCATCTCTGTTATCTAGTTTTCTGAGCACAATAACATCGAAGCCTAAACTCACTGACCAAATTTTCTCAACTCTGGGCAACCTCAATTATGATTTCGTCTGTTATCTGAAGACCATTTACTATCATCATTCACTGTTCACCCAGGTGTGCTAACATCACTGTACAAACCGTTCTAAATTTGGGGGTTGATCTTTTATCAAGTCCCACAACAAACTTGTGATCAAGTGAGTGGTCTATCTGTTTACCTGACCAACGCTACTCGACATATCCGACGGATAATCTTCATTCATTCTCCTCCATACATGCACATAACTACCACACATAATCCGGACTAATCAGTTTAACCCATTCTACATTACTACTAAACAATCTAAGCACAGGATTTCAAGATCATTGCTAACCGCTGCCATTTACGTATGTTGATTGGCGACATACTACTACGTGAAGCTGTACCGTATCGTAAAAACTGGGGAAGTGATTGCGAAACAGAACGTGAAACCCAAGTACATTCATACCTTCAGCAAACTAGTATTTACCGTAGTGGGCGTTACTTTTGAAAACAATGACGTACAACAATCAAACATGCGGTTCCTGACTAATTCTTTGAGTACGGTAGGTAGGTATCGCCAGTTTGGTCGGGGAGCTGGTAATATCTCGCTTTGCTAATTAAAAACACTCTTTGCCTTGACATGCTGCAGTCAACTGGTTGTCTGCATCTACTTCACATTCACTTTATCTACTTTATTCTATGTCACACAGCGGCTTTTTCTTCTGAAACCGCAGCAGGTTACATACTTAAAGCAGTTTGTTCCCTTTATGAACTTGAATAAGGCAATGCGAAGACGTAAATCATGTGATGTTCCCCGGAGTAACATTTCGTACATTCAGATCACATATAGACATATAACTAATTTTAAACGTTAATATTAGGTTCCATGGAGCGGAAATAATGGCTTATGGGATTAGACAGACAGACACGGAAATGAAGATTAAACAACTGGAGATGCTGACTACCAGGGCAGCCACATCGTCAACACAAATTGTTTTTGAACACACAGGAGGGAATTATAACGTCTGATAGCCAGAACCTCAGCAAACTGGAGGATACATCTCCGGTGGCTTCAAAAAATCACACAGAATGCGTCACAAACCTTGACTCTCTGTCCTGTTTGAATTATGTGTTTCGTTATTGATGATGCTGGGTGCTGTGCGTCAGCCTCTATGCATGCGCCTGGCGTTTTTAGCCACTTGGGAACATGCTCCTTGATATGAGAAGCTAGCAGTCGATTCATCCTCCCTATGTAGCTCATACTGCAACCACATAAATATTTGTATAGACAATGGGATGTGACAGACGTAGGCTGTTTGTTCGTAGCCGAGGAGACGAGTAAGGCCGTGGTTCGTTGTATTGTACATGGTTTTACAGTGTTATAATATTTGGATACCGCAGCTGTTAGACGTCTTTTTGTCATTGTTGACCAACCGTCCCCTAAAAACGGGAGTTCTAGGTATACCATCTTCTTTGGTGCCGTTTTTTCCTGTATCCTTGTGATAGTGACATTGTTATATTTCTTGATAAACAGCAGGGGTACCCGTTAGTTCGCAACGTGTCTGTGAATGTGCCTAATTCTTGTAGTAAGTTTTACTCCATGCATAGCATCCGTGCTCTGTGAAAAAGCATTCGAACTAGACTTCTGTTATACTGTACTGGACAGAAGCTTTGAAAATGTGCATACTGTCCTGTCCAGGTAGGCTTTCTGTAAATAGATCTTCCTATCGTGTGGTCTGATCTTCGGATAACTAGAATGTCCAATAACGGAAGGTAGTTGATTACTTTGTTCTCTCTAGTTAGCTTGAGGTTGGGATGTGCCTGATTCAACCCCAAAAATAGTTCATTCAGATCACTCAAGTTATCAAACATAGTCAAGATGTCGTCTACATAGCGTTTGTACAGTATTGGGTTTGAGAAACCTCCAATTAATGCAGATTCTAGCTTAGCCATAAATAAATCAGCTAGGAGTGGACCCAAGAGACTGTCCATTGAAACCCCGTCCACTTGCCGGGGAGTAAACGTCTGGAAGCTGAATTTCACATTATGTGTGCGCAGGAGTAACAAAGGTTTTAGTTCGGACACTGGAATGAGAAAAGAAGCACTGCTGCTCAGAATAAAACTGCAAATGTTTAGAATGTTTAAAAATAGTTACATGTCCATGTGTGATTAGAATGTACGAAAGGTCACTCCGGGGAACATCACATGATTTACGTCTTCTCATTGCCTTATTCAAGAGTTGCATATTCTTGTAACGCCCAAGGGTGAGGTGCTATTACCCATACGCCTCTGACACGAACGCATTGACCTTTAAGTCAATGGACATAGAATAGTCAAACATGGCTGCGCATTTTTGGACGTGCTAAATCGGCCGTGCTTTCTAAGTGAGTAACCGCGCAGCCACCAATCTGATTGTTTCTTGAGCAAATGGAATAGCGTCAGGGTAAGCATATACACTACTGCTAAGGTCTATTTAGAAAACCACCTGAATATAACGCTTCAGTTCAGAACGGACGGATGAAATTGTTTGCATGAATGCAAAAGCTGACAGTAAATATGTCATTTAATTCATATTTATCAGCCATCCGAATGATGGTGATCGAAGTTAGATTATAACAACAGTGCAATTCATTGATAATAAAGTAGAATCAAACAAAACTCCCCAAAATTTTCGGTACAATTCCTTTGTATAATCTACGTTACCAGACAGATATCAGACCATATGCTGAATGCTCACTTTTGAACTGCTTACACTACATTACACAACTGTTGATTGGTAGACGTGAATGGTTCGGACTTACACTGCTGCACAGATGATGAATGTATTCGAAACTGACCTGTAAGAGGGCCGTACCTTGAAGGTTCTTATTATCTTCTCACGTTTTAGTACTCGTTCTCGTTTCTGTTGTAGTTTGCTGACAATGGTTTAGGAAATACCCACCCTGCTAGATGTATGTGTGTTCGTTCTCAGAAATCATTCTCGGGAGACAGCGAACAATGTATAGGGGCCATTAAATCTTCCTCTAAGTTTTTCAATGGCTTTGTGATGTAGATATTATAACTTATGGCAATGTGACTCAAGTCCACAAGACGCACCGCCAGAAGGAGTGTTGAACGCTTTGCAGCAACTTGCAAACCACGTGAATCATATGTAAATGTGAAATGGTCGAAATTGGCCAATTCTGCGTTTCCTGCCTAAAGTAGAATGCTAAACGATGGTCCATACTCTTATGCGGCATAGAAAATCAGTTGGCAATGTCTAATTGTAAGTCGTGATTCAAAGATTTGAATGCACACGGGATACAGCTTAGAAAAATGTTCGTTTAGGTAATTCTGATCGTTCACCGGAAGCCTTTAACATCCTCGAAATTTAGAATCGTTCTTTCATCGCAGTTTTATGAAAGTTTTATTTGGGAGTGAAGTTCACGGGTTAGTTTTGCGCGTTTTGTTCGTAATCAATGTGGAAACTGTGGTCTTGGATAATGATATTGCTGCTTGTCTGCTAGACCGTACGTAGGTCCGTCCGTTTATGTCATACAGCAGTGGCTATAAGGTTCAACCTTAATTCAGCTATAGGTCGCCTTTAGATTAATGTGCGATAATTTTAGATCGTGAAATTGACTTTCGGGAGTACATCGTGTTCAGTGTATCCTCCCTACATTCCACGCTAGTTCACAACATTCGAACGAAGGTTATGCATCACAACTCCAATATCGTTTGTTTCATGTGAAGTCCGCCAAAAATTTATTAAATTACACAACACTTTTACACCGGGACATCCTAGACAAATCATGGATATAAGAAAATAAATGCAAGTTACTTTTTAGCTCACAAAAAACTTATTCCACCATTCGTATGTTACCGACATGTGTGTACTTCTCAATAAAATGTGAAGAGTGAACTGTGACAAAGAGACTAAGAGTTCCATGATGCAGTAAGCTGTTCAGATAAAACATTTTGAACAAAGGTTGAACCTTTATACACGAAAATTGACCTAGAGAGTATCGTTCAAACATTGAGTACAATGTGAAAAATGAGAAAAGTAACATGGATGAGTTGCGCAATCAGCCGAGAATTGATCACAGAAGACCAGGAAAGTTCTCAAAATATTTGGTTTAATGCGGTGGTTTGATTGGCTTGACAATGTTATGTTCGGCTTTTCAAACAGGTTGTTTCAACTTCATGATTGATTAATTTTGTTCACAAAAGTATAAAGTAAGAGTTGAACGGCACAAATTTTCATCGTTTTTTCAGTGAACAGTCTCAATAAAAATCATACAAACCTATGCTTACCGGAAGACAATATGTACCTTTGCCTATGATAATCATTTCAATTGGTAAATTTATGGGAATTCGAAGAAATGACGGTTATAAAAGCATACAAATTTATTAGGTACTTCAACAAACGACTTGCTGGTGACTCATCTCCAACTCAATGCCCAATAACAACACAACCTTCAAACGATTAGATATCCTACATATGATTTATGGTTAACATTACTAACCACTACCGCAACAAGCCTAGTATGTACAAAGAGAAAAATTTGTTACATAGATAGTCGATGTGAATGGAAGAAAACACCTGCTTTAAGTTCCCATGAACATATTGTGAGAGAAATTCAACGGCACAAAATTTTGTCAGACTAATGCAGAATTTACTCAATTTTCGGTTACCCTCTTGGGAATTTTTAATTTCACTTTCTACACATCCTTTTCTGCATGTGGTGGTCTTGTTTGCAGTCAGTTATAACAAAGTACATCATTTTCTGTTCATTAACTGAGAAACGAAAAAGTTTAGTTTGGTAGAAAGTCTGTACACAGACAAACCGAAAAAAACTGAGGTCTTAGGAATTTTTCTGGGTACATTGTTGGCAGTTCTGCCATTATGGCAAGCTTTTTTTGAAATGCTCAGAGAGTTTAGATAGACATGAAGTGATGTGTTGCTTTAAGAAACTCATCATTTTTTCTGTTGACATTCATAAATGATAGTTTTACTTTGCAAAATAAAACATTTCTTGCTCAGAAATAAGTGAATTCTGTATAATTAAAGAATTTCGCTTCCTCAATGTGTGCATTGTAATGTCATGTTACAACTGTACATTGCTAGTACATATAGTCTCTGGATTGCATGAGGCGACACACATTACAAATCATAAGTTTTCAAATGATTCGCTTGCATCACTCGTCAGTCTGGATAGTAGACTAGCTGGTCGGTACTTTTCGGCCGGTGAGTGACTAGCAGTTGTGTTCCATCCTTATCCATACACACATGTATATATATATGTATGTTCTAACACTTTCACTCTGAGCTGAATCTTATATTTCTCTTTGTGTACCGCATTACCAACACACCAAATTGTTGTTTAGTTGGGTAAGTTTCCATCATGGTTTACTGATTCATTTCGGTTTATATCTATCTGGCATTCTCTTTGTTGTACTATTACTGTGAAGACATTTCCAATGAAATGACTTCGTGGAACCAATCACTGTATTTACCTCTTCCCAAATTTGTTTCTTTTGTGTTCACCAATGTATTTTTGAATGCTCCCATTCCAAATATCTACTTCATGTATACTAGTACCGTTAAGCCATTTATACATACAAGTCAAAATGGTCTACTCTTTGACGAAGATTTTTCACCACGTTAATTCTGTGAACCCTCTGTAAGATACGACTCACTAATTTACTTATAGTTTGAACATCGCCCATAATTGAACGCAGCTCTCGGATTCCCAGAGACTTTCAAGTCGATTCCTTTCGCCCATATACGCCCCTCTGTTGGCAAGGTTATGCGCAGGTGTCGATTTTTAATAATAATGAGTATCGAAATTCAGCGAACAAAGTCATCATCAAATAACCGAATATATTATGTTTCACAAGCAACAAAACGATTAGTTTCTCCAAATGATAGCTACCTTCAAATAACAGCTGCTTTCCGCTGATTTTAATGGCAATCTTCCTGGTAGGGGTCTCTACATTTTCATCACATAACTGACTGTGTGTTGATAATTACTTGCGACCTAAATCCCAAGGTTCACCAGGCAGTATGAGGTACTTGTTTGTTTTCGTTTATTTAGTGAGCACAACAAATAAACGAGTGTAGAAGTGACCGTCGATGACTACGTGAGAAAGGTTTGCAAAAACGAAAGCTGAGTGAAAAAAATTCGGACCAAACCGTTAAGTGTTTCTGGAAACAATTAATGAAGCATCATGTTTTACTGTAAAAGAAAGAGCGTTAAACAAACGAACGTTTACAAGGCATTGATCACTATTTTCTGCTATGCTATTAAGTATACATTATGAACTGTCAGATGGAACTTGATATCGCAGACAGATAGCAACTCTTATTGCACAATATTATGACATACAGGCCGTCGTCGTCAGAATTTGGGCTTCAACCCATTAGAGCTCATGATTGTCGGGCACGTCCACAGGTTGACGAAGTGAGAATGATCTATGATCGAGAAACTCAGTCTTAATAATCAACCATTTCAGAGTTGTCCGGTTGTTGATAATCTTGTTGAATGACTTCATGTGTCGTGTGTACACAGCTATCACACGGAGTGTGTGAAATGTCTATATCAACAAACGGCCATTCACCTAAAGTATGAAGCTAATAGCCAAACTCCACGCGGTCACCGTGACATCAGTTTTACGCAAGACGGATTGAGAAAACTGCCACCGTTTGAAAACGCATTATCACAGTATGAGAATAGGAAAAATTAATCGACACAGCATATCATATGTAATCTGTTTTCAGTGGCGCAAATATTATGTATGACTGACAGTAGTTACCATTAACAGGCTATCTCACTCCAATACACAGTGTCCGTATCTATATAAATCGTTCTGCTATGGCCTTGGAACCAATCTGTATTCTCATAATTTCAGTGTTTCAATGTCAGTTCTTCAAATATCCGAAAGAAAGATGAGAAATAAGCCTCCACACTAATTATCATACTCCAAGATGCGATGGTAAAGCCTCTGGAGACCAGACTGGCATGCACATTTCCAAAGGCCCTCTACTAATTTTGCTGTCGTCCACTGCCTACATTCCAATGAATTTGCATCTCCCTTAAGACCGGAATACATTACACAATGAACGTATTCAGGCGATGGTCAGACACAAACTAAAATAGGAATCTGAAAGGTTTCGGTGTCATTATTACTGGTGAGTTCTAACTAGAACAATGTACGCGTTTAATTTTTTGCTTCGAGGTAGGCTAGTCGAAATGCTTGTCTGAACGTCAGGGTTGTGACCAGATGTAGATGGTTTTCAATTTAAACTACTAAAAACTTATTGGTTGAATGACCGATGCTTCGATTTTTTTCTAACTTGCTTTTCGTGATGATGGTATAAACAAGATTATTTGAACGACAACCGTTTAGCTTGATCATTTATAGTCCCACGTAGACAACACATACACACACAGTAGTGTGTACTGTGTGTTAACGAGACTGTAAGAGAATCGTCAGTGAGAGATGTATACACACGTAGCACTCCTCTGTCTATTATTTGACCTCATAGATGTCAATTCGTTGAGTGCTGGGATCACGGGAGTTGTGGATTCTTAAGTGATCTACATAGAGACGCGAGTGACTGAAGGCAATTTTGTGGGAACTTTTAAGAAGGATTTGGAATGGTAGAGCACCCACAAATTAACCTCTCCGAGGTGAGGTCAGGGAAGACATTTAGAACCAACGTTTGCACGGGAGGTTTTATCTTGAGTAAATGAGGTTACACAGGGGGAGTAAAAATGTCAGTGCTGTATGCCCCATTATTTTACTGGAGTCGGTCATGTGGCTTCCGAATAAACGCATTGGTAGAGCGAAGAAAAAATGCACTTGAAATAAAATCACTCTCGTTAAGCTGTCCACAAAGACTGACTCACCTGACAAGAATTCATGTTGGAACACAGCAGTAAGATAACCATTAGGTTATGCTTCACGATAGCGTTATTATAAAGTCATTCTAAGCTCGTTCTAATCTCATTAATATGATCAATCGATATTTAACAGGAGAATGTCGATCACCTGACTTATCAATAAGGATAGTGATATCTTCTGTCCACTCTATGGGAATGATGGCTGTGGCAATGAAATTATTTCATGGCTCGCCAGACGTTCTTCAATAGTATTGCATAACTTTAGTCCGGACCCACCGAAATGCGCTGCGAATTCTGCAGATAAAACAAACCACTGAAATTCTTATGAACACAGCCGTCTAACAAAAACTAGTTCAGTGATTACGTTGTATTAAGCGGTGTTTAACTGAATCCACAAAATATTTGAAGTTGGGTTTCCAAAAATGTGTGACAATTAGTTAAAAAGACATTTTCCTTTATCTACACCCATGTTCCAGCGTGTTTATTTTAATTTAAAGAGGACTTCGACTACATTGTATTTTGCATTAGCTGCACACTTTGAGTAGTCTCAGTGTTCCCGAGATTTCAGGGGTATCTCTGTTTAGTGATTACTGCGCTCACTCGTCAAGAAGAGGGAAAATTTCTGTAGGGAGGACAGAGTAGGCGATGATGTACGAGAACCCAGCTCCGAGTAGTGCATATTTCGTCGGAACTGAGAAGCGAACGAACTGACACTCACGTGCAGAGTACTGAGATATTTTCTCATTCTACCGAATTCGGAAGTATGGCCAAATCAGTGTGAATGACCTCCAGCTCCATCATCTTCACCTGTAATAATTAAACTCGGATCCAACGACAACAGTAAATAAGCTCCAATTGTGTACCCAGTTTCACATATGCATATGAAAACATGTTGTGAGTAGTTGGCTTGGTCAACAGGCTCAATAATCAGTCACATTATCAGTAGATTCTTCGAAATTTTAAATGTGTTGATCATAGGATAGTTTGAAAATACGACTTGCATATAATTGTTAGATCAGACTTATGCCAGAATGTTGATATTACACATTACAGCAATCACTTGAGTCTTATTCTTTTAGGTAAATAAAAACTTAAGTTTATGAACTGCTTAGCTGAAGGAAAATCAGTTCATTTATCGTTGTTCAGTTGCTAATAAACACAATTTTCCATACAGTAGATGCATACAATAAAATGTTTCGCATTCGACTGACCAGAAAAAGTTCAGATGAAGAACTATGACTGCAAACGGACATATCGGTTTAACTGCCAACTAGAAGAACATGTTTCCGAACAAAAGGTGTCCTGATCTTCGCAGCTGTTTGATGCATTTAAACATTGATATTCATCAGCAGACAATTTTTGCGATTTAGGTTTGATCTTTGGCTTGTTCTAATCTTAGATGATATCCTACTGATTGCTTTTGTTGGGTGGTTATAGTAGATTCAACGGCAAGTTTGTGCGGCAGGTCAAGTGTGGGAATAACTTACAGGTTACTATATTGGAGTATTAAAAAATATTCCAGGTTTGTTGTGTCCAGGAGTAACTGGATACTTGTTGTGGAACTTGTGTAACCTAGTGAAAAAACAATGGTTAACTTGCAACATTACAATACTTCTTAATATCAAGTTAGGAACGATCACTCTCGTACAGTGTGAACAAATATTATTGGACAGTGATTTGCTTTTCCAAATTTTCGACTGATTCCTGTGTTGAACAGGCTGAGTGCGTAACGGAATACCGAGTTTACTTGATACCTAAACACCATTAACGAGTTGATGGCTTCATGGTGTTTTGGGTTTCTTTAGAAGTGGCAGCTTTAAAACAAATCTTATACAATTGATATGCGGTTCAACGCTTAATCTGCAGCTGATGTAGTTTAGGTGTATTGCTTCTAATCTGAATGTAGTTGATCGTCCGAGAAGGATAAACAAGGAACTTTAAATAGTCCAGGGGGTTAGAGTTTAACTTTACAGACCAGCTTAGTAAGACAGTATTGCAAATTAATATACTTGTAACAATATATGTAACTATTTGTTAAAGTATTTAATCACCTGCATCCATTTAATCTAGACAGCAAGAAGATATACGATGCGGAACTTCAAAAATCAGCCCACGTATGACATTCGTTTAAAGGAAGTAATCGGTTAGAATGTGAAAATGTAAAACAAGTGGCAAAGTTAAAAAAAACGGGAACTTGATCAAATAAATTCAGTCCTCGGAGACCAACACAAAGTTTAACATCAACTCACATGAAAATAAAGAACTGTTTGTAAAACTGGTTGCTAAGAAAGGTACCTAGTAGGTTTAGATAACTCCAAAGACGCAGCTTAATATACGCAACGTGAATGAGTCATGGCTGACCCAACCTTCGCAAAAAAATTTTATTTTGCTACGACGACTGATCACCAGAAACCTACACCTTCACATGTTCATGTGTTGAGTTTGCAGTTGCTCCATCAGGTATGCAAGCCGTTCGTATGAACTTGCGTCAAAACCACTTTCGACTTGAACGTTGCCTTAGAATAGAATTTCTTCATAGAAGTTAACTCACAGTTTACTGATCGCTAACACAAAGGTGGCAATTTTCCACGTGGTTTTATCCCGTCGCTTACTTTTAATGCCCCGGCTCAATTCCAATATCCTAGTTTGCAACGACTGTCATCGTACATCTCTGTCGTCCATCCGACGTGTGGTTATCACCATACACATGATTTTGTTCGTAAAATTCGTCTTCCAGTGTCGGTAAGCATAAAAACTTTCCAGATTATTATTGCTATGGTTATCCCTCTATAGTACAAACAAACATTCGTTTATGGGCCGCGTGCTCGAGACCCTCAACAAGCTTGATGCCCAGGAGACCCTGCAAGTTTGAAACATCTGCATACTAGCTTACACATCAACCACAAAATACCTGGTCGGTTTCATAATTTGACATATGAAAGTGCAAGAGTTAAGGAAAGTACGTAGGGTAAATCTGAGAGTGTTTCGTTAGGTAGATGAAAATTATAAAGTTCAAAACAAACAGGTCGTTCTTAACAAAGTTATTTTTGAAAAACTGAGTTCCTTTCAGTCACTTCGTCAGAGTAGAAAAAAATGCAGCTGTTGCAGTATGTTAACGTTACGTTTACTCTCATCATTCAGAAACATAAAACAAGTTGGTTATCTATATCACACGAATATGGACTGATAAAGATAAAAGAATTGCCAACATATCTTATCGTGTTCTCTTTCCGTTCTGATGAAGAAAACATTCAGTAACCTGTCAGTGATAAGAATGGACTAAAATACCTGTTTGTCAGTATAAGTCCGCCAAATGAGATCGTGTCTGTGATTGTGGATTTGAACCACCACACAATACAACTGTTGTTTTCAGGCAAAAGTGATCACTGTCAGTGGTCCACAGATTGAAGACAATCAAACGAATACCACTCACACATCGACTGGTTCTGAGAACCGATAAAATGCAATCCTTTCTGCGCTTACGATTCCTCATATGAATGCAACTATAGTATGACGAACGAGATGAAATTTCGGCGTCGCTTGTGGAGGATCATTACGGAGAATTAATACAGTGATGCCCGAATTAATCGGAAACCACGACAAATAAATGCGTTGTGGCCGGTTAACCAAGTATTAGAGGAAACCAACCGGAACACAGAGGAGCCATACCTCACAAGC